>CM061267.1:34160000-34417500 GCA_030848825.1 Tadarida brasiliensis | reverse complement strand
AATTCAGTTTTGGAAATACCTTAATATCGTTCCTACCGCATTAATCTGACTATTTAGTTGACTAGTGAAGAGCTTGTGACCCCAAGTTGATACCATAAGTCCACGAGGCTAGAGAAGATGCCATGAAGAGTCCTCCCTTTCCGTCTCTTTTATTCTATTTCTTTTTACTCAATTATATTTTATTCTTATTCACTCTGAAAGACAGAGGAGCTGTAGTAATTTTTCAGGGAAGTGATAAGAAATTTGTTGGTTGTATTGTATAATCCTTATCTTGTTAATTTTCTGTGGCACCTTATGCATATGTGCTAGGTATGGGAAGTACTCCTAACACCCTTTTTCTCCCTTATTTTCCACATCCAGTCCATCACCAGGCCTGCTTGTGAAGGTGGACCTTAGACATAATGCCTGGGTTCAAAGCCTGACTACCACAGCACCACATTACAATGAAATGTACGCATACATAATTGACTCTCTGAAGCCAGGACTATATTCATTTCATTTCTATATCCCTAGCAGTTAACAAAACGTCTTAATGAATGGCATGCCATTGGTAAATGTTGACTGAACAAAATTTGAAGAAGGCAAATTAACCTGAGTCCCACATTAACCTAGTAGTTATTGTCAGAACCATAACCTTAGTGTGGTACGCCAGAGGAAGATGTGCTATCCCTGTGCCAACATCATAATGGCACCGAGGAGATGTCTCTCACCCTCTGCTAAGCTTTGTGTTTACTCCAGCCTTATAGAATAATAATAAACCCTGCTAAAATGAATGTAGGGTCCTATTGATTCCACTACACCAGGCTTGAATGAGTTAGCTGGCCAGGCTGTAACCACTGGATATTGTGATGTGATCACTGGCCTGAATATGTGCTAGATATAGAGAGTACTCTTAACATGCCCCCCTTATTTTCCATATCCAGTCTATCACCAAACCTGCTTATGAAAGTGGACTCAAGCCAGAATACCTGGGTTCAAAGCCTGGCTCTATCACTGACAAGCAGTGTGACCTTGGGTAAATACCTAGATTTTCTGTTTCATTTCATCATCTTTATAATTGAGAAAATAATAGTTCCTGATCCATAGTTTTCTTCCAGGTATTCAGTCAAAACTCATAAACACTTAAAACAGCATCATTCAGGTATGATTTATTTATTTATCTAAATTACATTTTTTTCAATTCAACCCCATAGTTATTTTCTTAGATCACTACCATGCTCTTTCCTGCCTAGATTGACCTCCTTGTCTCTAAGGTCTTGTGCTTTAAACTGTTCTAGAAAATACTTCTAGGTTATCACTGTTAACAGTTTGTTTCACAGAGTTACTATCCTAGAAAACACCATTGTTCTTGTCTCTAGTTTAAATCCTCTCACTGACTTCTCATTCAAAGTCCAGAAAGCCCTCATGCTTTAATAAACTTTTAAATATTTATGTTAATCTTCTTTTTACTCGGCCTTCCACCCATTTGCTCTAACCAGACCTGTAATTAACCCGATTCATAATAATTTCCAGTATTCAATGTGCCCTTTCTCATCTCTGTAACTTTGCATATGCCCTGTTCACTAGAACATGTACCACTGTTAACTTTAATTTACACATTTATTTTGAGACAACTCAAGAACTCTCCTCTGTGAAACTTTTTCTGTTTTTTTTTTGTTGTTGTTGTTTTTTTCCCTTCCCCAACCCCTTGTCTGGAGACTTGTTAGAAATGTAAAGTTTTGGTCCCCTTTCCAGACATATTGAATCAAAATTCTGGGTGAGGAGCCAATAAATCTGTTTTCTAAAAAGCCCTTCAAGTAATTTTCATGTACTTTCAAGTTTGAAAATCATTGGAATAATTAAAGCAGACTAAAACCAGACCATAGGAGTTCAATTACCAACTCTACCCATTATTAGTGGTTAGACAGTAGAACGTTACTTAACCTCTCAATGTCTCAGTTTCTTCATCTACAAAATTAGAATTATAATAATTAGGGTTGTTATGATGATTAAATGAGTTAATACACGGAAAATACTTAACACTGTGCTTAATCAGTTAATTATGCTTAATAAGTATTAAGTCTTATTCTTACAAAATCGCCATCCCCATGAAGCTTATACTCTATGAATTGTTCTTCATATTTCCCCATTTTAATGATTTCATACCAAAATCTATTTTCATGCTGGCCAATGCAACTACTGATAAGTTTGATGAAAACCAGGACTAAACAAATAGGACTTCTAGTTCACTAAGGGCCACTTTACCTCCTCATGTAGGTCCACAATCATATATGAAATTTAGTGAATCAAATAAATAATTGGCTCTTGGTCTAATAAATGCTGCTTTGGGTGTTTGTAGTATATCTTCATAGTTTTATAAATAATTATTTTCCAATTTCTCATTTTCTATTCTTCAGTAGTTTTGTTCTTGATAATAATGACTACTTATCAAAATGAATGCTATCCCCCCCCCAAAAAAAAGAAGGCATTTCAAGAAAAAAACAGCACAGATGCAAAATTGTCTAAAATAAATACTTAGACAAGAAAACACTCTGATGTAGGCAGAATATTATGAAACATTATTTTTCTAGAAAATGGAATGCTTATCAATTCTGCCTGCTATTAGTTACATTATGTCTACCGTCTGAATATCTTTCAAATATTTAACAACATTTCAATCTCTGAATTCTTAAAGGAATAGCTTTATAGCAACAAAGTGACAATGAGTACAGTTACAAAATTTTATGGAAGGTGGCTTGAAGTATTTTTTTTGCCTGCATTACTGCCTAGAAAATTGCTTTTGTACTTGTTCTTGTTTGTAATATTATTTAGAGTTAGAGCCACTCTTGGGCTTTTTATCATCTTGAGGGGAGAAAAAATTGTATTCATTATATAAACATAATCCATATACACAAGCAGAAGTTAAGTTTAAAATAATTTAAAATGTGCATGTTCCCTGGTAACATATATAAGCCATTGTCCCTAAGGCAGTTAGCTTTTCTGGAAATATTTTTTAAAAAGTAACTTCTCTAGGATTAAAATAGGCCAATGGCCTGACATGTAATGCTTTGTCCAGTAATTCATAAATTTTCATTTTAGAAAACTTCAGGTATTTCTCAGATTTCTTAAAAATCTTTTCCATTTTTTGTCACAAAACATTCACATTACTGATGTTTTAGAACACTGTAAGATTTATCATTCTGAGAGTTAATATAAAATTGTAAGCTTGCACCTCAGGTATGATATTTAAATATTTTTAATACATCTTAACTAGAATGTGATTGAAAATGAAAAGCTTAAAAGAGGAAAATAATCTTGTGATTAATATTGTAAAAATATGGAAAAGTCCACAATGAAAAAACTCACTGAATAGCATCTTTAATTTTAGGTGTCTAAATTAGAGAAGGCAAATTAAAGAAAGTTTTAAAAATTCAAAAATGATTAAAAGAAAAGGTAAGAGTAATTATTATTTTTTTATTTTAAATTTTTTTATTAATTTATTTTTGTTAGAGATATTTCTCTTTTTTCTCCATTGACGGCCTCCTCCTGATCCCTCCCCTCCCTGCCCCATCCCCAGCGTTGTTGTCTATGTCCATGGTTACACATACATGCACATAAGTTCGGTGGTTTATCTCTTCCCCAAACCCCCCCATCCACCTCTTCTGAGGTTTGTCATTCTATTTGAAGAAGGTTTACAGTATCTCACTTGATAGAAATGGTGAAGTAGTGCTCAGAGGTAGAGATGAAAATGTTCTGATATTTAAGGAGTATGAACAATGAATAAAAATATGCTTTCTAAAAATATTGGTACAGTGGGACTAATTAGGGATATTAGGAGAAATATTTAAGGATAAAATATGAAAATCATCTAAGAAGAAAATGGATGGTGATATGAGTTTATAGTTTAGGTCTATAACACTAAAACAACTTGTTTCAGTAGTTGACTAATTCACATATCATCAGATTTTTATGCATATAAATACAGTACAAAAAGTATAATAATGATTTTAAAGATTAGTGGAGAAAAGTAGGCCCAATTTCTGACCTTATGAAATTTCCATTCAGTAGACATAGAAATAAAATGTTGATAACTTGTTTGCAAAGACAATGTTCCTATTTCAAAATCCCTAATAATTACAGCCTTGGAATAATCCCATATGTTAATAATATGTTGTGTCCTCTGGTTAGACAGAGGATTCTTATCATTATTAGAAAGACTCTTGTGAGTTGATTCATTAGGGAAACTGTGGCATCTCCTGAGATATGTACCATACTTTACACAAGGTGTTGGCAAAGAAGTTTCATGTAAAGGCTGTCTGATACCAGACACAAAGTAGATGTGGTTAAAAGAGAAATTAATATGAATTCTGAAAATATGGATTCTAGTATTGGTTTGCTTACTTTGCTGGGCAATCTGAAGCAAGCCATCTCCTCTTCACGTTCCCATTTTTCCATATCTGTAATGGGAATAATGATACCTATCATGCTTAATTCAAGGGGATATATAAATTCAGTTAGGTAAAATACTCTACACTGAATGCTTAACAAGATAAAGCTTTAAATAAATAAAATATATTAAACTTAATTTTTGGTAAAGATTCTCATTCTTAGTAAAAAATCCGGCAAATAATTATTATACTAGTAATTATTATTTATGGAATTTTTTTATTTCTTATAGTAGATAAATGAGATTATTTTACATTAAGATAAAAGTATTTGTTATACGAATTGCCTGGTTAAAAGTTATTTCATGGTATTAAATCCTGTAATTATAGTCATTACTCATAAATTATGATTTGTGTATTTAGGATACTTAAATACCTGTTTTATGTTATCTATTGCTATGTAACATGTTAATCCAAAACACTATTTTATCATATCTCATGAATGTGTGGGTCACAAACATTGATAGTTCTCAATAGAGGAATTCTTGTGCTCCATTAACATCAACAGAGGTCAGCTGGAAGTATTCTGCTAATGGCCTATCTAGTCTGGAAAGACCCACATAGCTTCATTTACCTCCCTAATACCTTGATGAGGGCTGAGCTCAAAAGGCCATATAGTCCCACTGCCTCTCCACATGGTTTTTGCAGCATGGACTTCTTACATAAAATTGAACTTCTTACCTGGCAACTCAAGGCTCCATGAAACCAAGATGGAATTGCCTGTGCTCTAAGGCTTTCCCAGAAATGTCATGGCAGCACTTCCAACATACCCTCCAGATCAAAGCAGTCAAAGAACAGCCCAGATTTCAGGAGAGAGAAAATAGACACCACTGCTCTATAGGAAGTGTGTCAAAGAATGTGTGCTCATTTTTAACAGCCACATTGCATTTTTAAAGATAACTAAGATGTGTATTTAATGAAAATCTACCTGACTGAAACTTTTTTTCAGGTAAATCAAGAAGACTGTAGTGTTAGTTTTAGTTAAATATTTCAATTCAGTCAAATCAGTATGCGTCATTTTAATAGAATTAACCAGTGATGTGCCTTGTTACATGCCTTGACTTCAACTAATATTTAGCAGTGCAAGATTAAAATAATAACTCAATGTATTTGATATAGGTGGGTATATGATCAAGTGATGGAATCTGTGATTATTTATCTTAAATGAACCGTTCGAGTCAGCAACGAGTCAATCTGCCTGAGCTACACAGCTAAATTTTGTAAATCTTTATACTTATTAATAGATCTACATATAATAATGTTCTAAGTAAACATATATAAATTACTAAGAAGAAATTACTTAAAAATGTTTGAAGTAGAATGTTAATTCACAGTAGTCTATTTTGTATATTAATGAACAAATTTGTATTTTGCTCAAGTGTGAAGGAATTTTCCCTTGTTCTTTAATGAAGACTTCATATAATAGATCTTAATCACTAAATTATTAACTAACATTATCTAGAATTATATGCAAAGGAAACACTATGTTTGCTTTCTATGGGAAGAAAAGTTTAGAACAAATTCAGTTAACACAAGGGTTGGACTATTTGCAATATGCAGGATAGTCTACTTTCAGCTATTGAGTATTCATTTGCCCAGAATTCTATATTACCCTGGCACTTTCTCACATCTACAATTCTATAACTCCACTTTATAATGATTGACCCATGACACTAAGTATCCTGAAATAACATCTTTGTCTTCAAAGGAAGGTCAAATAATGCATTGTTTTAACATTAAATTTATATTTTATTAGTTTTTTCGAAAACCTATAAAGCATGCATGATAAATGTGTACAGAATACAGAGATACACTTGCATTTATGCACACATATATATTCAGAGGAGCAGAGGTGGCACTAAAATTCATAGCTTGACAGTTTGTAAAATGGCTCTCTTGATCCCTTTACTAAATGTTTTATCTTCTGTTTTTGTGAGCTTAGTCATAGAAATATAATACTAAGTATTAAGTGTAGATCATTCTATATTAATGGGAAAATGGTATAATCATGTCAAAATTTAACACATAAATTATTGTTCCTGACTACATTGTTGAGAAGGAAATATTAATTTATTTGAATGGCTGAAATAAAAATAGCTCTTAAGCCCTGGCCAGGTGGTTCACTTGGTTGAAGCATTGTCTTGTACACCAAAAGGTTGAGTCCGATTCCCAATCAAGACACATACCTGGGTTGCGGGTTGGATCTCAGTTTGGGACATGTAGGAGAGGCAACAGATTGATGTGCAACTCTCACATCGATGTTTCCCTCTCTCCCTTTATTTCTAAAAATCAATAAGGAACATATCCTTGAGTAAGGATTTAAAAAATAGCTCTTAAAAATCCATGTACTTTATAAAATCAAATTTGTATGTGTTTATTCAATCAATTAGCCATTCAACAAACTATTTTCAGGCCTTGGACCAGGCACTGAGGAAACACAGGTGAATAAAACATGGTCCTGTTCTAATGAGTAAAAAAAGATAATAAAGGGCATTCATTTATCCCACATAATGAGCATAGCTTGTGTAAAGACACAAAGTAAAGAAGACAAATGATATTTTGGGCAACTACAAATTGATGGAAATAGACCAACATAGAGTGTGTGGGTGCAGGGATGAGAGTATCAGTGAAAAGTTAAAACAATATAATAAGAATTATTTTATATAATGCCAAAGAGGTTGCTTGTTTTCCCCTGCACATGATGAAAACCAGCAAATCAATAAGCTAGCAACGGTATCTGATTCGTCGTTTAGATATTTTACTCTGGGGGAATTTTGGAGCAGTAGCAAAGAAAGTACAGCCCACCTGCCAAATCCTTCTGCTGCTTATTTTTTTGTAAATAAAGTTTTATTGGAATACAGCCACATCCATCTTTTCACTAGTATCAATGGCTACTTTCCTGCTGCAACTACAGAGTTGAGTAGCTGCAACAAAACTATATGAATGTGTAGCCTAAAATATTTACTATCAAACACTTTATAGAAAAACTTGCTGACCCCTGATTTAGAGGATTAATTGGGAGGGTTTGAAATTGGAGATCAAAATAATTAGAAGAAATAATGGTAGCATTTAATAAATAAGCTTCAATAGGAATAAAGAGAAGACATTCCAAGAATATTTAAAAAATAAAATAGTAGGACTTTTTGTTTGATTGGAAAAGGAATAAAGAGAAGTCTAGGCCCAGCTGGTGTGGCTCAGTGGTTGAGCGTTGACCCATGCACCAAGAGATTGCCGGTTCAATTCCCAGTCATGGCAAATGCCCAGGTTGTGGGCTAAATCCCCAGTAGGGGGCATGCAGTAGGCAGCTAATTGATGTTCTCGCTCATCAATGTTTCTATCTCTCTCTCTCTCTCCCTTCCTCCCTCTCTAAAATCAATAAAGCAAAAAATTTTTTAAAGAGAAGTCTAGGATGACTCCTAGATTCTTAGTTTATTTCACTGATTAGACTGAGGTAAAAGTGGATGGAAATGAAGTTTTACACATGTTCATTTGGGAGCACATTAAGATAAAAATATATATTAGGCCCAGTTTTTATGTCAGAATTACAGGATGTTAAATGGTAACTGAAAATTGTCTTTGTTGTGGTCATTGAACAGGATGTGCAAGATGTTTTGAGTAAGTAGTAGACCAAAAGTGGGGCCCTAGGTACAGAACAAAAGAAAAATGTACAGGGAGGGAAGAAGCTGGTGGAAAGAAGTTGGAGATAGTAAAAAAAAAAATTTCTTTTAACAGTCATGTTGTGTAAGAAGGATTTATTTTAACTGTGTATTCTTTTATAGATAATTCCTTGATATTTTAAATTAACCCAGATTCCATGTAGATTTGAAATGAAATAAATATGACATATAATCTTTTTTACCCATTTTGAAAGTTGTACAGATATTTGGTATTAATATAAAACAATAAAAAACTTAAAAGGAAATAACATGTTCTTAATAATGTTACCAATGGAGAGGTTTTATGGAATGTCCACTTAATGGTGGTGTTTCTGAAATGAACTAGCAATTGTATTACATCAGAGCTCCACAGTGCATAATTATTTCCAGAAGACTTAAACTGTGATTGTATCCATGCTGTATAAAAAATTCATGTGATAAAAAGCCATGTTCCAATATGATTCTATTATGATTGTAAACTCTGAAGCATGTCACCAACTCACTTCAGTTAAAATTGTTAATAACATGATACTTTATCAGAGAAGCCTAACATTTAAAAGAGTCTTTAACAAATGGATTTGATATAAGTATCATTTTATTTACTTTGAACACAATTTTATAATTATAATTTCATAACTTTGGGAGTCTTGTTTTTAAAACATTTAATGATTGCCTTGTATTGTATTGTTAAGTGAAAATATGTGAATCATACTAATAGTGATGATTTGTGAAAAGTTAAAGAGCACTTAGTAGGGAAGATATAAATAACTTTAATGAAACAGTAAGATAATGATATAATCAAAGTTAATATAACATGCTCTCTGCCACTATTATAATTTCATGTGAATACATATAAGATTTGTATGGATTAGAACCATCACTTAAGCACATTATAATATCTGTATATAATGTTATATAAACTGCAACTAAGATTAAAAATAGTCTGTTTAACTGTATAAAATTCCCTTTTATTGTACTCCAGTTAGTAAATGTAAAAACATAATAGATGTTATGGCAGTAGTTTATTTTCTCTTTCTTTGTATACACATTATAAACAAACCTATGATCAAAAATGGTATTAAAGAAAACCCTACAGTTATAAAATATATAATTTGAAATTCACTCCTTACAAAATGACTTTTGCTAGTTCTGTTATAGATGATGACCACACTAACTTGAGAACATGATGTCAGATAAGTTATCTCTACAAACTGAAGTGGGTGAAAAAGATTTATATAAATAGAATACTGAAATACTTTTTTTCAGATCAGGCTTTTCTATAGTTATTTTATTTTCTGGTTTTCAGAAATCTTTCATTAAATAAGAACCCTCAGTCAATAGCTCTCACATTTGCCTGTTTCTGATGTTAATTATCTTTTGTTTGCCCTTGATAATCCTGAGGTTGGTATGCAGATGATATGAAGTCTGCAGAATCATTTCAAAGTATAAAAAACAATGACATTGTCAATTCTACATCACAACATTTCATAACCTATGAATGTTATCCACGTTAAGGAGAGTGGAAGACTTTTAAAATTAATTCCATTAATATATTAAATTATATGTATTATTACATTTCATTTTATTAAGTGCATCTTAGTATTAAGAACAAAAAACATGTTCTTTCCATTACATAATGATATTAGAACTAAAAGTTATGCATCAGGACTCCCAGATGCATAATGGAGCATTGTATATTAATCACTCTAAACAATATTTTTGAGTTTATGTACAGGCAATTATTATATATTGAATGATAACATTTTATTGATTTATTAATATTAAGTTTAAAAATTACCGCTTTTATAAAAGCTTTAGGTATTTTTAATTTTTTTCAAAGAAACATAAGGTATATAAATAGTTTAGTTCACATGCATTTGATGATGCTTATCTTACTACAAAATCATGATTATATATAATTGAAAAACAATCACTAAAATATGATATTCTATATTAGCTATTCATATTGTATGAAAAACAATTAAAAACTGTATTACTAAAAGTTTAACTGGTCCAAATTTATAGTTCAATATTTTATACTAAATACTAAAATACATTCATATTATTATTAAAAGAGTTACAAGTTATAAATATGATTACAATCTGCTTAGATATATACAATCAATTGTAAAGTATTTTTGCTAGTCTAGGTGACCTAAATATCAATTTTCAATAATAATATTTCTATATGTCATATTTAATATTCTAAACTCATTTAATTCTTTTTTATTTTCCTTAATAGTTTGATGGCTTAAAGGTATAATTATCTCATATTACATTAGAATAGTACTTTGAGTTAAGAATGAAAACTTTTTTTTAATATATTTCATAAACTGTTTTGCTCTGATGTTAGAATTTTATTTTTGTCAATAAATAATTTTATACATTTAGTTAAAATTAAATAAAGCAATTTCCAACATCAACACTACTTTGTATGAATTGACATAACATCACCAATATTTTTAAGTGTGTTGGAAAATAGCAGTTTAGTTATCATTAATGTAACAAAATAAATAAAATTTATTTTTAAACAGCTATGGAGCATTGACTTTTTAAAGAATATATTGTAACAATAACTTAATTAACCTTTAGTAAATTAAAATTTATGAATCCAAATTTTAAAAATAGTAAGATGAATTATTTTTGTTTCATTAGCAATTTAACTGCATTATCATCCATTTGATTTATCAAGCATATTATTAACATTATAATAAAAGTAAAAATTATGATTTATAATGTAAAGAAAGTCAATTATAGTCTAATTTATTAATAACATCATTTTATTTGTTTATTAAAACACAATTTAAGATTTACAAATAAATATTTTTAACTATATGTTTAGGTATAAAACCTTTTTACATAAATATAAATTTATAAATCATTCTTTTTCAAAGACTGCTTTATTTATAACATTCTCTAATGCTTCCAGAAGAAGGACAATTTTTCATATCAAATAATATTCTGAGAACACATTGACAAAGTACATATAAATTGAGTATTTTTTTTTTACTGGTGAAAGAAATCTAAGCCAGTGACTTATTCACTGATGTATTTGAGTGAACAACACATAACATGTCTAAAATATTTTTAGAACATTCATCTTTTTATATCTCTTTCAAAATGGTATACATGCAATTTATATGGCATACATCACAGTATAACACATTTTTTCTTAAGATATCTTCAATTCTTTTTTGTTTCAGATATAGAAGTGCTAACGTCTTTAAAAATTATTCCTCCTTAAGAAGAAAAAGTAATGTTACTTTTTAATCTTTCTATTTCTGTTCTTGTAAGATTCACTTGGATTTGTTTCTTTTTAAAATTTTTATTGATTGATTAGAGAGAGACAGAGAGATGTCAATTTGTTGTGCTACTTATTTATGCATTCATTGGTTGATTCTTATATGTGCCCTGACTGGGAATTGAGCCCACAACCTAGGCATATCAGGATGATGCTCTAACCAACTGAGCTACTCAACTAGGGCTGGCTTAGTTTCTTTAAACCGAATCCTTTAATGGAGACCTGATTTCTTTACTAATGAACTGAATAAGATGATATCAGGTTCATAGGGAAGCACTAAAAACTAAGTCACATACAATAGTGATACTGTTTCATGTAACAAAAAATAAGTATTTGGTTTGACCTCTCATATACGCTTCATTTTTTGTTTTTTGAAAAGCAGTAATTAAGATGTTAATAGCATACAAAATATTATGCAGTAGTTTGCAATCTTCCTTTTGAGCATCACTGAAAAATTTCTGCTAGGAAATGAAACCAGGCATAATTCACTTAAATTACACTGAACACTTCTTGATCAATAGAGATAAATCTAGTTTTGTTGTTAAATCGATTTTCTCCTTTATAGATATATATATTGTCCTGACTATTTTTAGAATAATTGTTACACTAAGAATTTTTATGGTGATTAGGAAAAAGTAAACAAGATAAAACTTAAAGCAGCCCCTTGGCATTGCCAACATTTCAAGTTAATTTGTTGGAGATAACAATTGAGATTTATATCATTTTGGACAATGTTTTCCTGAAAAAAATTCGGTGAGGTCGATTTCCTTTCAGAAATAAACAACCTCTGTGTTTATTTTACTTTTATACAATTTTAAGGTCTAGCCAATATAAATATTCACTAATGCACATTCTTCCAGTTTTTATCATTTTCCTTGATTTCTTGGCATAAATCACACTGAAAACGCCCAGATAATTTTTTTTTTTTGTATTACAAAAATGTTCAGACCAGACTCAAAGACAAAAGTAGGCTCCAGGATTGCTTAAAGTAGTGTTATTGAATTATTTTTTAACCTAAACATGAGGTATGCATGTTCCATCCAATTTCCAAGTTTCACTAAAGCATTGCATATTTTAAATATTTCAGAAAAAAGTATTTAAATGTAGTGTACTTAAATAATACAAATAAAACAAATTTAAGTAATAAGTCCTTATTTTATTTTTAAAAGAATTGAAAGAGAAAACATTAAATATAATTTACTGAATGGTTTTGGTGAAAAAAACAATATAATGCTATATGTATATATACAAATATAATTTCATTTAATTAATATATTTATATAATGTATTATCATTTATAGATCCCTGAATAGAACAAAAATATTTATGTTGATGAGCAATGGGAAATATTTTTATAGGATTTTAAGTAAGCAAGTAATATGCTTATGTGCTTTTGTAAATAATATTATTTCCTAAACAATAATATCATAGAATAGCATCATTTTGAAATTTTATTAAAATTAAAGCTTAACATGGAATAATCCTTTGGGTCAATAACAATCTCACTGGTATATATTTAAGATAATTATATTTCAGGTAAAATATTGTTATTTTCCCATAACACAGTGAAAATACACAGTGTGATAAAGTTGTAAATATTTTAGTTAGAAAACAAATCCTCTACTTTCTTCCCTTATATGCTTATACTGCAAAATAGAAACAAAGCATTTAATTCTAAAAACCATGAATATAACGTATTTAAATGTATCAATATTTTTGCTTTCATTAAAAATAACAATCTTAATATTACAGCCTGACTTCTTATAAAATAAATATATATATATATATATATATATATATATATATATATATATTTACTATACAAATTTTATTAAAACTCCCATTTTAAAAAAATTCTGCGTAAATTTTAACCCATAACTAGCTACTTAAACCCTTCTGAGAGGCAATCTTGTGTGTGTGCGTGTGTGTGTGTGTGTGTGTGTGTGTATATACACATACAAAGTTGTTTTATCAGTTAATTTTTGGCTTTTCAACAATTCTTTAGGTTAAACTATTGACTCTTCACAGATTTCATCATGTGTTTACAAATTATCTTTAAAAAGCTTTAATATTAACAAATGTACAAGTTAAGTTTAAACATATTAAAGATTAAAACATATATCACTTCTCCCTTCAGTGAGCTTATAACTATGGTAAATAAAACTCAAGGAAGCTCAGTGAAATTATAGTTGTGGTTTCTAAACAGAAAACATGTTGCAAGTCAAAGACAGGAAAAGATGACAACTTCTCATGCAGGGGTGTTGGTGTAGGAGCTGTGTATGGCATTGTTGTAACATTGAAATTTATGAAAAGTACTTTTCTGCTGCATTCGATGTACTTCCTTTGACTCAACCTCAGCAATGTGTGTAGAAGAAATCTGCAAGGTAATTATTTTCTTGATTTTTCTGTAAAGGATATAAATGAAATAAAAATGATCCTGTTTTATTTAGAAACAAAACATTTAGTGGAATATAAAATGCATACTAGTAGGAAATTAGTACATGTATTTAAAAAGTAGTTTTCTCCATTGTTACTGTAACTGGATAACGGTTATTGCTGACATAATCTATATAAATAACTTACTTCAGTCTTTCAAAGTTGAAAATAAAATTAACCCTTTAAAAAAGCTACAAATTATTTGTGGAAAATTCACATTGGTTACTTTTTCTCATGGGAATGTGATAAGGCCAGAAGATATGCTTTGAGGTCACAGGTCACAAGTCACCTTATACATATTAACCATGCTGCTGTATATCAATGCACCAAGATTTCAGCAGGCTCTGAAACATTAAACCTTCTGTCATTCTTGTCCCTACTGAGTTTGATTCTGCTGAGGTTTAGTGGAATTATAAACACATTTGAAAATACGTAGAATATATTTTTTAAGTGATTATAATGTGATGTTTCTGCACTGCCAGAATTTACAATAAAGCAAATGTGATATTTTATGACAATATGACATCCACCATAATCTAATTAACATGTATGCAGCATAAGACAAAGCATGCACTGTATTACATGCTTTATTTAAAAGCGTAGAACAAATAGATGGATTAAGTTAAATTTTACTATCTTTGGCAACAGACACGTGCCATCAAGTTTGGAAATCCTTGCGACTCGCAGACACCAGCTTGTCAAATGAAGGGCTTTTACAAATGTTAAGTTTTCCTTTACAAATAAAACAATAATATCCAAAGTAACTAAATGTAGTTTTAAATCGATTGATCATTTTGAACACCCAAAGAAGATGAATGACAGTGAGCAACATTTACCTGACACCCTTGAATATTTCAAAGAGACAAGTTGATATGAGTTTGTATAAATACTAATATTAAGCAGAATTAGCTTTGGAAAAAATAAAGAAATTGTACTGAGGTGAAAATTGTCACTGTCAGGAGAAATGAAGTTATATCAGAGAACAAGTGACATACAATTTTCTCTAGAGTGTTTTTAATAAAAATAGCTTTTCTTTGAATATTTTGAAGTCAGACATGAGAGGCAATCTGAGCGTTTGTCAGAGTTTGAGAGTGTGAAAAATTGCTGCCTTAAATCATTTAAGCTGAAAAGCAACTTCTTCCTGCTGAGATAATTTTACATTGACTTACCGTGCAAGCCCTTCAGGCATTCCCAGCTCAGAGCAGAAGTTTTCAAGGTAAAAACATAGAGCGAGAACATGGGAGAAACTGGGACAAGGATCAGCAGCAACTCCAGGCGTTCAGGCACATCTGACTTTGATTAATTAGAGAGCTGCTTTTCTATTTCCACATGTACTGCCTGATGGGAAGGTAGAGTGGACCGGGATACACAAACTTAGAGTTGACTCTGTTAGATAGCAGGAGGTTTTGACATGTTCTACCAAGCTTGCAGAATCTCTGCTTAGGAGGACTAAATTACTAGAGCACACTTTTAATTTATTCATTTTCTTAATGCAGAGAAATTATCTGAACTGCAATAGATTTGACTTTCAACGGTGAATAAATCTGTTACTGTAAATGTTTAGGTTACATGAACAGGTAACTCTTGCTGTTTAATGAAGAATAAGTTATTTCCACTTTTGGGGGAAAGTTTTTGATATAATGATGCATTTTAGCATTCATGTACAACTCAATGATTTTCCCTTTTATTTTAATTTAAAAAACCTTAATATGTTGAAAATCCTTTTATTTTTCTCAATTGTTTTAGTCAATAAAATGTTTTGTTAAATGCTATAAAATATTAAATTTAAGAGGTATTCCATCATTTAACATTTTATTAAAAATTAATGTGCAGAAAAATCACTTTAGGAATATTGCTTTAAAACTACTAAATATTCAAATGGTAAATATAAGTTTATTTAAAAAATAAGATTTATTAAAAGTCAAAATTATCTTAATTATTATCTGACATTTGGGGGGAAAAAAAGATAGAAAGGCATCCTTAATGCATAGCTTCATTTTCATTGCTCATTTCAGACACAAAATACTTAAAACTAAAATCTCTTAGTTTCCAGAAAGACAGCTTTTAAAAAAATTATATTTATGAGTTTTCTTAAATCATTATTCTGATATTTTTATTACATAATAAAAATTCTCCTTCACTTCTCCCTGTCCCGTATTTTGCTTATTTATCACAGAAACTACTTTTTTTATTTTTTATATTTTCTATGAATTTTATGATTGCTTATTATATTGTTATAATTCAGTACCTAAGTACATCTGGCAAAATAGGTGACAGATGCAACCAGATTTCTATGTGATACACTTTTCAACTTATACCTTTAAGCTCACAAGAGTGAAGATTCAAACTGATATTGATCAACATTCCCTACATTTCTGGTTTGGGTGATATAATGGACACATACATCTCAATCATTTCTTAGGTAGATTCTGAGAAAGTCTTGCTGTGCATCAGCCAAGATGTAGAGTCCTTAATGAGATAATAGGATCCTTAGTTATTATCATAATTTTTTATAAAGAAGTCCTCACATCAGACATTTTCTCCTGCCTCTGTCAATCACATATTGCAATTAACTTATTAAGTTGCACTTGAATTGGATTGACTGCTAGAGAGGGAAAATAGAAAGTTCTTGAAAACAGATTCTTTTTTTATATCCTTAACATTTCTGAATCAGGCAATGTGGGATCTGGGTTTCCTTTTTAGAGCAAATTAATTTTTCTTTTAACTTAAACAGGAGAGATTTTTAAAAACTCCTTTAGTGAACTGGATAGTTACAGCTCATCCCTCATTTCTCCTACCACACCGCCCCGCCCCAAGGGAAGTAGCAATTAACATGATGATTGTGATATGCTTAATGTATTAACTACTAGCAGTCCAATTTGATTCATCAAGTATGAATTTAGGTTAAAATATATGCAAGTTACAAAGATAAGTAAGAAACCACGAGGCTTTAGATTTAAGTATTTTGTATCTGAAATGAGAATTTAAAATGAAACTATGTGGCAAAAATGCATCTATATCTAGCTTCTAAGCAGCCCACTCTTGAGTTACAGAATAAAAAAAGTAAATGATATTTACCAAAAAGAGGTAAGAATAAAGTTTCATTGGTGGTTCAAAAAAGAAAGGAATTAATCAACTTATGCATTCAACAACAAAATATTTACTGAACACCTGTTATGTATCTGAAAATCATTCCTGACCTCTAATAACTCACAGCTCAATGATGGAAATACATATGTAAATATGTGATTACAAAACAAAGAAGCAGTATTATAATAAAGGTATGAATAGAGAGTTAAGGGGATATACGGGAAGACAAGGACAGAGCATTGGAGGGTCCTGACGGAACCAGAAAAAACTTCACAGTGATCACAACTGTTTGAAAGAACTGTGAAGCTTTCCAGCAAAAGCTACAGCATTAAACAAAGACACAGAAGTTGGATGGCCCTGGCATGTCTAGGAAAAAGGGAACTACCTAGTGTGTCTAAAATAGAAACATAGGGCTATACACAGTTCATAGGGGACTGGAAATTTTCAACATGAAATCACAGAAATTTTAATATCACACAACTCTGAAACTTCACCTAAGGTATAATACTGTTTGTGGAAAAAAAGAAAGATAAAATGACACATGTATTAATTAGGAATAGCTTGAGCTGGAAGAAACTGAATAACTGACCAAAAGTTCTTTTCATCACAACATGCCTACTGCACATTGAGGAATCACATCCAAGCTCAAGTGAATTAGACATTGAGAGGGTGAAAGACTTTTTAGGAAGCTTGTTGTTTTTGTTTTGTTTTTTAATAACTTACAGCTGGGTATCCCCAATCAGTTGCATCAATCAAGGTTTATTATGTCTATATTTAAAAGAAGAACACTTAGAAACTAGAGAGACCACAGTCAGAGGAATAATTTTCTAAAACTTATATTCCTCCTTGATCGATAATTCTACAACAAGCTATTTGTTTAAAGCTACAGCATAGTCAAAATCATATTTTTTTTCTCTTTGTAAGACTCAATATAATCTCTACATAAGTCTCCAGATAATATTTTACTTTGTTAGTCAATGCAATAAGGAGGAATTACTCCCATGTCTCTGGAATACTTTCAACAATAAAGATAAATAAATAAAAATGAAGAGGAATTTGACAGATAGTTTATCAAGCATCAATGAAACTTAATCATAAGTGGAATAAAACAGTGATGTTCTTTAAAGAGAGAAGATGTAGGGAGGGAAGGGCTCTATACTATTTCATGGGCTGCTAAGTTAGACACAAAGGCTGAGATAACATTCACGTTTGCCTTTATAGCTCATCAAAAATGTAATGTTTTGTTGAACTTGATCTCAAGATTATTTAAAATAAATGAGTGGGATTTAAACTTGTTACAAAATGAATTTTGCTTCTTTTGCATTACATGCAATCTAATTTTTGTTTGTTTCTCTTCCATTTTCCAAAATTGTTTGTCATCATTGATAGACTTTATCATGGTAGCACATCAAGGTAATAATGTTATTGATAAGAATATATCTGGGATGACTTGGCAGCTTTTACTTCATAGACTGGACTACTTTGGGCATGGAAGTCAATTGTGATTATTGATGCTGCCCTATTTGACACAAATAAAATATTTATATAATTACATAGTGAGAACATAGAAAGGATACTGAGCCCTGGACATGAAACAAGAGTCTGAGAGATGCCAGAAGAATCCTCAGAGTTGCAAAAGAAATTAGACAATTTACTCAAAGTCCAAAAAGATGCCACTTGTAAAGCCAGTCTTAGACTATGAATGTTGTGTGTTCAAGGAGGAGAGAAAAGTGTTATACATACATAAAGGCAGCCACATGAAATAATAAATAGCAGCCACAAACTCCAAGGGGTATCATTCACATAGACCATGATTTGAGCAGCTCCCTACTTTGAGATCGCTGAGAAGCAAGAAGGGAGTGCAACAAAACAAATAAAGCAGATATTAAGAGTTTTCAAGCACTAAGCACCATTTTTCCAACATAGATTCTAGTGATATACCTGGGGCAGACTTTAAATTGTATATCTTAGTCTTATAAATAGGAGACAATTTATCCTTGATGATAATTGAAACTGTCTATATTAGGCAATTGTTTATCCTGGAGAACATTAAAGAATATAAATATGAATCTTTAACAAAAGCTCAGTTGTAAAAGTTACAGTAAGAAATAAATAAATAAATAAATAAATAAATAAATAAATAAATAAATAAATAAATGAAGAACTCAGTTCTATCTACATTTTACCAGTCAGAGGTCTGTGCACTGAAACTTCATTATTTGGCTCTTGGGTGAATTCAGCATGTATTACAGCACAAGTCAATATTAAAGGACATTATTGCTCCCAATGGTGGAGAAAGTTTGGAGCTCTATGAAAAGAAAGTTCCCAATTTTAGATTCACAAAATGTCCTGCTGCACATGATAGATTGCATTACATTTATTTTATGGACAATGGGAAATTTCAAGTTCAACACATTCTTCTCATTGCATTGGCTTCTGGGAAGCTCAGTGCTACATTTATCATTGACCTGTAGCAAATGTAGAGACCAGAAGAAATCCGTTTCCACATTCAAGTCCAGCCTACAGCTTTACTGGTATCTTATCTTTACTTTTCATTTGCTTAAATTTTCTCAACTATTTTTTCAAAACTTTTTGCATTGTATTTTTGTAAACTATCCAAATTGATCGGTGTGAAATATGAATAAATCCATGATAAAAGAGGTGTTGGACTTCTCTGTAAATAGCCTATATACAATAAAGCTCAAACTCAAAGATTAAGGTCCATTGGAAGGGGGGAAAATTATTATTTGTCTCATTTAATATGTTAAATGTTTTCTCCCATTTATAAATGCCATTGTAATAAATTATACATACATCTTATCACATTTCTAAAATGCAAAACACTCTAAAAACATTTTCTTTTCTGTTTTGCAACTAGTTTGGTGCAAAACATGACCTGAATTGACATCAAACTAAACCTCTTCACTGATTCCAGGCAGTGTGAATATGCTCAAATTTCTCTGAGCAATTGCAAGGTGCTTACCAGGCCCTGTACTATGGAATATATTACATATCACACAATTTCCCTTATAAAATTGGAAAAATTATGACTGGTAATGCACATCTAATTTTGGATAAGGAATATTATTTGTAAAGTTTCTGAAGACTACTTTTCACATGTCTAAAATGATTTGATGGCGTATTACTCTCCCAATTATTTTTAAGTCATGATAATTTTTCAATAAGCTTTTTTTTCTTCCCTTTTTAAAAGGCATTTTTGTTTGTTGTGGGTTTTTTGGTGAAGACCAGAATTTCAAGTGAAGCAATCAATGTGTTAACTGAAAACAAAGCCACCCTGAACTTTCCACCGGTCTTTAAGGAACCAGCCACGGGCACCAGGTGTCAGTGCCGAGTTCAATAAACTTTCAAGTTAAGTTATTCTTATCTAATTCACTCACCACTCACTACCTATAAAGAATTATAGTTAACTTCTAACTATGAGAAGATGTGCCCCATTGTTTCTGTTTGGTCATGAGATATCTGGCCCAATGAAGCCCACTCTGTTCAGTCAAATATAGACCGGAAAGAAATAGTAATATGATCACAAGCCAAAGAGCAGAGATCTTTCTGTGATGAATTAAAAATATCGTAACAGTGCTACCAACAATAGTTTCCTGAGAAATTACATTACTTTTTTAAGAAGAATTTCAAGGACATAATATCAGTTGTTAAATTAGGAAAGGGTAACTTTTTAGAAGTGGAGTACCAATTTCAAACTTATACTATGTTGGTGGAGCGGGAGGGCATTCATTTTTATTATGGATATATAACTTTTATTTTAAAAATATTAAGCAATTATATACACTAGGCACTGTACATAGCACTTTACATGTATTACCTCATTTAAATCTTATCTCATGCTTGAGATAAATGCAATTATTATTTACATTTCACTGGTAAGGAAATGGGTTCAGGAAGCAGGAGAGGCTTCTTTCAAGGTTAGTCAGTGTGCCTCCCCTTGGGTCATTATGCTATGTTAGATTTATTGAGCTTTGCTCTCTTTCATTGAAGGGCTGGGAAGAACAGATAGGAAAAGAAAAATGGTAGGGTAATTGTGACCACATAGCAGGCTATTGTTCTACCTTTGATAAAGATGTTTCATAAACAACATAAGTTCCTGACTCCTGAACAACTTATTTTGCTACTGTCTTCTCTATTTAAGAAGATCATGGAATATGGATGGATGGGAGAGAAGTATATTTTGAAAGAGGAGCAACAAATAGGTGTTTGATAATCCCAAACGTTGGATCCAGTAAATAGTAAGTGGATCTTGGGATGTACTGGAAAGAAGTGTAGCTCATACGATTTACATGTCACCAGCTACAGCCCAAGGAAGGTACACTATCACAGATGTTGCACGTTGTCTTACTCAGTTCTTATTCCCAAAGCCCTACTCTCACATCCTCTATTATTGTGAGGCTGGAAAGTTAAGTTCCTGATTTTCGAGTCTCCTTTGCAGCTAGAGGTGCACATGGGAGAGGTTAAGTGGAAGTTTATTGGGAAAGGCTTCTCTTGTGAAATTATTTTCAGTTTTCATATAGTTTCTTCAATATAAGCAGAAAGTCTACAATGAGCTCATGATTGTAAATACAGTACACTCATTTCATCAAGTTCATGCTGTTGCTAATCAGTGCCGTTGTTTTTTCCTAAATTTTTTTACATTGTTATATATTTTCATATGCTCTTTTTGTACCATACATGTCTCTTTTGTAATTAATTACAACTGCAGTTAATTACTTACTTAGGTTATGTCCTCCTGCCAGATTATAAATCCCATGTCTCCTTTGCTACAGTCCCCAGTTCCTAGAAAAGAGCTTGGCTAATCAAAGGTGCTCCATAAATGTTTGCTATGAGTGTAATCATGAGGGACTAGATGAAGCAAAGCAACATAAGGAGCATTTAAAAACATTTTGGTTTTAGACAAATCTCACATCTATTTTGCTCAGTTTTATCTCTTTTTTTAAGCCTTTGCACTTTTAGGCAACTTAACTTATATGTTTTCATTAATCTACACTCAATTATTCAGGATACTCAGTAAAGCTTGTCTGATGTACAAGAAACTTCACAAAAATAAACAAACAGACTCATTTTTTTTATGGATGACATTTCTTTTTGTTTTTTCATTTAAGCATAATATAAAACTAGAATTATTTTGTTTTCAGGTGAGATGCACCTTAAATCTGAATTTCATCTACTTTTTAATTATTTTTCAAGATTCTCAGTATCCATTTGTGGGAAAACTATTCTAGGAAATTAAAATTTGTAAACATTTAAGGGGGCTGATGTGTTTTAATCTACTTTTATTAGAGTTATTACGTTTTTACTTTATCTGAACTTGTATAGATACTGATTGAATCGCATAACTTTAGATAAAATCAACCTACCTATATATTGTAAATTTTGCATACTCTGCCCTCAGAGACTGAAACATAATGTACCAATGGCCTGAACTTTTCTTACAACAATTATAAACTCTACATAAATACACTGTTCTTATCACATAGTATCCTCTCTGGCACACTAAAAGCCTTAGCATTTTGGAGAGCTTTAAGTAGTCCTTCAATATCTCTTCCCTCTCCCCCCCTCATGATAATTGCAATGTCTGACTTTTAGTTGGAGCACAACTAAAAGACCAAATAGCACAACCTGATCTTATAGTTAGACATGAATAGATGTTGACCATTAGAACTCATTGAAAATACTGTTTCTAATTTTCTGGAATTTTTCTTACAGGGAGAGTCATGCCCTTTTCCAGCTGCCTCCCTCTTCTCTTCTGGCTGGAATGTAGCATAATTTGAAAGGCTGGGACTTGAACAACCACATTGAGAACCAGAAAGCAGAAGCCACAAACTGAAGAAGATAGAAAAAGCAAGATAGATTCTGTGTCCCTGAGTATTTTATGAGGCTGCCTTATGTACTGTGGATTACTTATCTCTAGACTTACTACAAAAATAAATAAATAAATATATATATATATATATATATATATATATATATATATATATATATCACTCTTGTATTCAATTACTTGAACTTATAAACAAACCTTGTCTTAAATTAAAAAGAAACAAGAAATCTAGGGAATGATTTAAAAAGAGAAATATGATGAAAATGGTAGCAAAGTATTATCTGCCTATGACATTGCCCATAGATAAAGGCAAGGGATTCTAGGAACTTTTGAAGAAATTATTCACAGTTTTCATCATTTTTTCTTTAAATTATTTCCTAGATATATCTGTGAGGAATAACTTTACTGTACATGTCAGTTTTCTTCTGTCCTTCCAAAGGAACAACACTTTATGATTGCAGTGAGTGCCAAGATATCTTAACATAATAGTCACACTAAATTTTATTTATTCTGATTTGTTTTGCATTTTTGTATATATCTTCATCCTTAATTATTTTCCACTTGCATTCTTATTAACCTTTTGTCACCTTCTATGTGGGAAGATTAGGAAATAAATATTTTGATGATGATCTGATGTATCAAATTAAGTGAGGAGACTCCCTCTTCCATTTACAGTGCTTTTTTATGGCCAGGAGTCAGGTTATAAAGAAGTGATGCCTGAAGGACACAAACTATCTTTTTAATAGTAGCATACATTTTATAATATATTTTAGGGTAAATGTGTAAAATATACATGGATTATTCACTAAACATTAATTAATTGTAAATTTAACTCATTCTGGTTCAACACAAAATTATTCTCTTCTAATAACGTTAAAAGACCTCATTATTATGAAACAACAAAAATAATTACCTTACCCCCTGCCCATGAGGGGTTGGCATGCTCAAGATACCTCATCACCCAACAGGGTCACTCTAGGAGCTAGAGACTACAACAATATGTTCAAAAGAACAGCTTCCATGGAAATAGCTGAAATATAGGATGATCTCTCAGGAGTGTTTTTCCTTATAAATTTATCATGATATGAAATTATCTATACATAGGCAAATTTTGGGGCAACATAGAGGTCATAATGCATACTGTTTTATGTGCTGGACATAAAAGTTCTCATTTAAGCAAGAAAGCACACATGGGATGAAAATAACTTCAAGTAAATCTCTAACATATGTCTCCTCCCTATTTCTCTTTGCTTGCCTACAACTTTTGTTTTTCTTCCATTTTCCTAAGGTCTGTAAGAGGAAGATCTGTCCTCTGAATCTTTTCTCATTCCAAAGTTGCTGCTGAGCATCAGTTCTTTTGTCATTACTTCTTAGTTTCAAAAATGCAAAATGGGCTTGAAAATGAAAGTTTGTATGCTAATTTCATCATTTCCCATTACCACACATTAAAAGGGCAATATAATCCATATTCTAATAAAATAAATAAAACTCAGGTGTCTTCAGATGAATGAGAAACAGTACACTCTCTGGGCCTTAACAACGACTGTGGCATCTGGGCCATCGAGCCCTGTGTTTAGATCTGTGAGTAATTAACTGATTTTCATCCAGTGTCACCCCGCTCAGTTTTGGCAATGCTTTTTCTTCTAGCAGAGCAACCTTGGGCTCCTTTTATGTAAAAAACAAAGCAGAACTTTTGTAAAATAAACCCAGTTACATGTCTTACATTTGAACTTATTTTTTAGTTACTGAAGGCCTTTGGAATAGACCATTATGTACAATTTTGAATCAACTATTTGTACTAAATTAAAAAATAAAACCTTCAGATATAAAAACTCTGGTTAGCCCAGCCAATGCAGCTAGGTGGATTGAGCATTGTCTCATGGACTGAGAGGTCCCAGTTCGATTCCCAGTCAGGGTACACGCCTGGGTTGTGGACTCTGTCCCTAGTGAGGGACATGCAGGGGGAAGCCAATCGATGTTTCTCTCTCACATCGATGTTTCTATCTCTCTCTCCCTTCCTCTCTAAAAAATCAATAAGGACATAATTTTTTTAAAAAGTTTAAAAATAAACTCTGGTTATATTAATATAAATATTCATATATTAATGTACAATCTTAAAATTAGAATGCATGCCCAAAGCCACTGCAATGTCTTTTTTTTTTTTTTTTTAATCCTCACCGGAGGACATTTTTGCATTTATCTTCAGATAGAACGGGACGGAGAGAGGTAGGACGAGAGAGAGAGAGAGAGACATCGACGTGAGAGAGACACATCGAGTGGTTGCCACTAACTTTGGGTAAAACATTGTAATTCTGTCTTTTTTTTTAAATGTTTGTGCATGTGGTCTACATGGAAATTATAGGATCTTTTAACTTAGAAAACACATCTTATATTTCTTTCACATTTCCTTTAGCTTTGAGCCCTTCTCATCACATCATAATAGGAAGGATATGATATCAGTAAGACTTACTTATGATGTTAAGTTTGATTACTTAGTTAAATTAAGATGGTATCTGTTAAATTTCTGCACTGTGAAGTTACTATGTTTCCCTCTCTATGCACTATTTATTAGCAATAAATCTCTAAATTCAGTCCATACTCAACAGGAGATTTAAACTTCACTTCTTGCAGAGAGGTGTATCAAATAATTTATGGACATATCCTAAAATCACCACAATAATGAATATTTATCTGGGAGACATAATTTGGGACTATGCAAATATTTCCCCTTAAAGTTTCATCCATAAATTTTTAGCATTCACCAGTATCTGATGCTTTCACAGTATAATACGCACAGTATAATATGCAGTAATTTTCCTCAATATAATCATAAGAAATCATCAGACAAACACAAATTGAGCAGCATTCTATACGATGATTGTCTAATATTTTCCAAAAATATTATGGTTGTGAAAAACAAGGAAAACTAAGAAACTGCCACAAACAAGAGGAATTGATTAAGGCCACATGATAATTAAATGCAAGGTGGTTCCTTAGATTGAATCCTGGAACAACAAAAGGATATTAGTGCTGAAGCTGATGAAATTTAGATCAAGTATGGAGTTTACTTAATAATATTGTACCAATGTTAACTTTTAAAATTTGACTGTCGTTATATAAGATGTAAACATTAGGGGAAGCTGGGTGTAGAGTGCATGCATACAGAAATTATACTATGTTTATAACTCTTTTGTAAATAATTTAAGTAAAAAAATAATTTTCAAAGGCTATACAAAAATTGAAATAGAACTTCAAATAGATGATAGGAGAAGAAACAGGTGTAAATAGCTAAAATCTTTATATCTTTTATGGAGAGAAAAATAATTGTCAAATTGATTAATCTAGAAATAGCATACCTTCTTTTGTTTCTAGATTTTTTTTATTTTTTTATTGTTGAAAGTATTACAGATGTCCTGCTTTTTTGCCCATTGACCCCCTCCTTCCTGCTGCCAGCCCCCTTCTGCCTCCCCCAGTCTAGTGTCCCCGTAGATTGATTGTGCTTATACGCATATAAGCACTTTGGTTTGTCTCTTCACTCCCCTCCCAACCTCATCCCTTTGAGGTTTGTCAGTCTGTTCCCTATGTCTATAATTCTGAATCTTTTTTTTTTGGTCGACAACTTATTTTGTTTATTATGTTCCACAAATATGTGAGATCATGTGATACTTGTCTTTCTCTGACTGGCTTATTCGCTTAGCATGACACTCTCCAGTTCCCTCCACGTCGTCTCAAAGGGTATGGGATTTCTCTTTCTTAGTATTCCATTGTGTATATGCATAGTATTCTACTGGGTATATGTACCATAGTTTTTTTATCCACTCATCTACTGATAGGCACTTGGGCTGTTTCCAGATCTTAGCCATTGTAAATAGTACTGCTATGAACATAGGAGTGCATACTTTCTTTCTGATTAGTGTTTTGGGCTTCTTAGGATATATTCCTAGCCATGAGATCACTGGGTAAAATGGCAGTTCAATTTTTAATTTTTGAGGAAACACCATATTGTTTTCCATAGTGGCTGCACCAGTCTGCATTCCCACCAGCAGCATGTTAAGTTACCCTTTTCTCCACATCCTCACCAGCACTTGCTGTTTCATGATTTGTTGATGGCCACCATGCTGGCAGGTGTGAGGTGATATCTCATAGTTGTTATAATTTTCATCTCTTGGTGATTAGACATGATGAGCATTTTTCATATGTCTCCTGGCCTTTTGTATTTTCTGCTTGGAGAAATATCTATTCAGGTCCTCCACCCATTTTTTTTTTTTTATTAATTTGTTTTTGTTACAGATGTTTCTCCTTTTTCCCCCATTGACACCCTCCACACCATCCCCCCCGACCCATCCATAGCTTTGTTATCTATGTCCATGGGTCATGCATACATGCATACAAGTTCTGTGGTTTCTCTCTCCCACCCCAACCCCCCTTCCTCTGAGGCTTGTCAGTCTGTACCTCACCTCTATGTCTCTGGATCAATTTTGTTCATCAGTTTGTTTAGTTCATTCTATTGCACAAATAAATGAGATCATATGATATTTGTCTTTCTCTGCTTGGATTGTTTCACTTAGCATAATGCTGTCCAGGTCCTTCCATGCCATCTCAAAGGATAAGAGATCTTTCTTACAGCTGCATAGTATTCCATTGTGTACATGTACCACAGCTTTTTTTATCTACTCATCTACTGATGGACACTTGGGCTGTTTCCAGATCTTAGCTATTGTAAATAGTACTGCTATAAACATAGGCGTACATATATTCTTTTTGATTAGTGTTTCAGGATTCTTAGGGTACATTCCTAGAAGTGGGATCACTGGGTCAAATGGCAGTTCAATTTTTTTTTTAATTTTTTTCCTTTATTGACTTTAGAGGAGAAGAAGTGAGAGGGAGAGAGAGAGAGAAATATCGATGAGAGAGAACATCGACTGGCCACCTCCTGCCATAACCTGGGCATGTGTTCTGACCGGGAATCGAACCAGCGACCTCTTGGTGCATGGGTCAATGCTCAACCACTGAGACACACCGGCAGGACAGGCAGTTCAATTTTTAACTTTTTGAGGTAACACCATAGTGTTTTCCACAATGGCTGCACCAGTCTGCATTCCCACCAGCAGTCCACTAGAATCCCCTTTTCTCCACACCCTCGCCAACACTTGTTATTTGATGACTTGTTGATGGCGGCTATTCTGACAGGTGTGAGGTGATACCTCATTGTTGTTCTAATTTGCATCTCTCTGATGATTAGTGATGTTGAGCATTTCTTCAATGTCTCTTAGCCATTTGTATGTCCTGTTTGGAGAGGTGTCTATTTAGTTCCACTGCCCATTTTTTAATTTGGTTCTTTGTCTTCCTTTTGTTGAATTGTATGAGCACTCTATATATTTTGTAAATTAACCCCTATGTGATGCATCATTGGTGATTATGGTCTCCCATATAGTGGGATCCCTTTCTGTTTTGAAGCTTGTTTCTTTTGCTGTGCAGAAGTTTTTAGTTTGATATAGTCCCATGTGTTCATTTTTTCCTTTGTTTCTCTTGCCTTAGGTGTTATATCAGTGAAAATTCTCCTATGTATGATGTCTGAAATTTTGTTGCCTATATTTTCTTGTAGAATTTTTATGAATTCATGAGTTACATTTAAGTCTTTTATCTATTTTAAGTTTATTCTCATGTATGGTGTAAGTTGGTGGTCTAGCTTCATTTTTTTGCATGTAGCTGTCCAATTTTCCCAACACCATTTATTGAAGAGGCTGTCTTGACTCCACTGTTTGCTCTTGCCACCTTTGTCAAATATTAATTGAGCATATTGTCTTGGGTCAATTTCTGGGTTTTCTATTCTGTTCCATTGATCTATTTGCCTGTTCTTGTGCTAGTAACAGGCTGTTTTGATTACAGTGGCTTTGTAGTATAACCTGATATCTGGTAATGAGATTCCTCCTACTTTGTTCTTCTTTTTCAAGACTGCTGTGACTATTCGGGGTCTTTTTCAGTTCCATATAAACTTTTGGAGTGTTTGTTCTAGTTCTGTGAAATATGTCATTGGTATTTTAATGGGGATTGCATTGAATCTATAGATTGCTTTGGGTAGTATGGACATTTTAATGATATTAATTCTTCCAATCCATGAACAAGGTATGTGCTTCCACTTTTTTATATCTTCCTCTATTTCTTTTTTCAATAACCTGTAGTTTTCTGTGAAGAGGTCCTTTACTTTTTTTATTAAGTTTATTCCTAGGTATCTTAATTTTTTTGCTGCTATGGTAAATGGGATTTTTTTTTTAGTTTCTCTTTCTGTGATTTCATCATTGGTGAAAATTTCTCTACACATGATGTATGAGATATTTTTGTCTATATTTTCTTCTATGATTGTTATGGTTTCCTGGGTTACATTTAAGTCTTTTATCCATTTTGAGATTTTGAGTTTATTCTTGTGTATGGTGTAAATTGGTGGTCAAGTTTTTTTTTTGCATATAACTGTCCAATTTTCCCAGCACCAATTATTGAAGAGACTGTCTTTTCTCCATTGTATGCTCTTGCCTTTTTTGTCAAATAATAATTGTGTATACTGTCTTGGGTCAATATCTGGGTTCATTGTTCTGTTCCATTGATCTATACACCTGTTCTTGTGCCAGTACCAGGCTGTTTTGATTATTATGGCTTTATAGTATAAATTCATATCTAGTATTGTGATCTCCCCGCCCCCAACTTTGTTCTTCTGTTTCAAAATTGCTGTGGCTATTTGGGGTCTTTTATGGTTCCATATAAACTTTTGGAGTATTTTTTTCTAGATCTGTAAAATAAGCCATTGGAACATTAATAAACATTGCATTAAATTTGTAGACTGCTTTGTGTATTATGGACATTTTAATGATGTTGATTTTTCTGATCCATGAACATGGAATATGTTTCCAGTTTTATATATCTTCTTCTATTTCTTTTTTCAATGCCTGTAGTTTTCTGAGAACAGGTCTTTTACTTCCTTGATTAAGTATACACCTAGGTATTTTATTTTCATTGTTGCAGTGGTACTTGGGATTGTTTTGTTTGTTTTCCCTTTCAGAGTGTTCATTATTGGTGTATAAGAATGCCATCAATTTCTGGATGCTAATTTTCTATCCTGCTACTTTGCCAAATTCATTTATTAAATCTAGTAGATTTTTAATGGAGTGTTTAGGCTTTTTTATGTAGAATATCATGTCATCAGCGAATAGTGACAGTTTCACTTCCTCCTTTCCTATGTAGATTCCTTTTATTTTTTTCTTCTTGTCTAATTGCAGTGGCTAAGTCTTCCAGTACTATGTTAAATAAATTGGTGAAAGTGGGCATCCATGTCTTGTTGCTGTTCCTAAGGGAAATGTTTTTAGTTTTTGTCCATTGAGTATGATGTTGGCTGTAGGTTTTTCAAATATGGCCTTTATTATATTTGATATATGATCCTTTTCTTCCCACATTGCTGAGCGTTTCTAACGGAAATGGGTGCTGGATTTTGTCAAATGCTTTTTCAGTATCTAGTGTTATGATCATATGGTTTTCATCTTTCATTTTGTTTATGTGGTGTAGCACATTTATTGATTTGTGAATATTGTACCAGCCTTGCATTCCTGGGATGAATCTCACTTGGTCATGGTGAATAATTTTATTAATGTATTACTGGATATGATTTGCTAAGATTTTATTGAGGATTTTGGCATCTATGTTCATCAGGGATATTGGCCTGTAGTTTTCTTTCTTTGTAGTGTTTTTATCTGGTTTTGGAATTAGAATTATGCTGGCCTTATAAAATGAGTTTGGAAGTCCTCCTTCTGCTTACATTTTTTGGAATCCTTTGAGGAGAATGGGTGTTAGTTCTTCTTTGAATGTTTGGTAAAACTCCCCCATGAACCCGTTTGAGCCTGGGCTTTTGTTTGCTCGGACTTTCTGAATTACATCTTCAATTTCCTTACTTGTCATTGGTCTGTTCAAGTTTTCTCTTCCTTCCCAATTCAGATTAGGGGATTGTGTGATTCCAGAAAATTTTCCATTTCACCTTGATTGTCCAATTTGTTGTCATATAATTTTGTTCAATATTTTTTAATGATCCTTTGTATTTCTGTGGTGTCAATTTTTACTTCTCCTCTGTTTTTTTCTGATTTTGTTTATTTGGGTCTTCTCTCTTTGTTTCTTAGTGAGTCTGGCTAAGGATCCATCAATCTTGTTTATCTTTTCAAAGGACTAGCTCTTTGTTTCATTGATATTATGAATTTTTTTTCATCTCTATTTGTTTATTTCTGCTCTGACCTTTACTGTTTCTCCCTTTCTCCTTACTCTGGTTTTTTGTTTTTGTTTACTTTCTAGTTCTTTAAGTTGTAGGGTTAGATAGTCAATTAGAAAATTTTCTTGTTATTGAGGTAGGCCTGTAGTGCTATGAACTTCTCTCTCAGGATTGCTTTCATTGTGCCCCATAGATTTGTGTTGTTGTGTGTTCATTTTCATTGGTTTCCAAGAAGCTTTTAATTTCTTCCTTGATCTGCTTGATAACCCATTCATTGTTTAATAACATGCTATTTAGCTTCCATGTGTTTGAATGATCCTGAATTATTTTATTGTAATTGATTTCTAGTTTCATGCCACTGTGATCTGAGAAGGTGCTTGATATAATTTCAATCTTCTTGAACTTGTAGAGACTTAGTTTGTGTCCTAATATTTAGTCTATTTTAGAGAATCTCCCATGTGCAGTTGGAATAATGTGGATTCTGCAATGTTGGGATGTAATTCTCTATAGATATCTTTTAAATCCACTTCATGTAGTGCATCATTTAGAGTCTCTGTTACCTTGTAAATTTTTTGTCTAGAGGATCTATCCAGTGATGTTAGCGAGGTGTTGAAGTTCCTTGCTATGATTGTATTTCTGTCGATTTCTCCTTTGAAGTCCTCCAGAAGTTTCTAAATATATTTTTGTGCTCCTATATTGGGTACATATATGTTTACCAAGGTTATATCCTCCTGTTGAATAGATCCTTTCAATATTTTGTAGCGACCTTCTTTGTCTCTAGTTATGGCCTTCATTTTGAAGTCTATTTTATCAGATATGAGTATTGCTACCTTGGGTTTATTTTCCTTCCCATTTGTTTGGAAGATTTTTTCCATCCCTTCACTTTCAACCTATGTGAGTCTTTTGTTGAGAGGTGGGTCTCTTTTAAACAATATATATATGAGTCATGCTTTCTTATCCATTCCTCTACTCTGTGTCTTTTGATTGGAGCTTTAAAATCATTTACATTTAAGGTTATTATTGATATGTACTTATTTATTGCCATTTTTATTTATTATGGTTATGTTTCTCTCCCTATGTCTTCTGCTTATTACAGCAGTCTTTTTAACATTTCTTGCTGTGCTGGTTTTGTGCTAATATATTCCCTTAGCCCCCCCCTTTTTTTTTTGTATGGAAAGCTGTTTATTTCACCTTCTATTTTGAATGATGGCCTTGCTGGATAGAGTATTCTTGGACTCAGATCCTTGTTTTTCATTATCTTGATTATTCCATGCCATTGCCTTCTGGCCTGTGCTGTTTCTACTGAGAAGTCAGCTGATAGTCTTATGGGGGTTCCTTTGTAGGTAACCTGGTATTTATGTCTTGCCACCTTTATGATTCTCTCTTTGTCTTTAATTTTTGGCATTTTGATTATTATGTGTCTTGATGTGGGCTTCTTTGGGTTCTTCTTACTGGGGCTCTCTGTGCTTCTTGAGCTTGTAAGCCTTTTTCCTTCACCAAGTTAGGGAAATTTTCTGTCACTCTTTCTTCAAATATATTCTCTAACCCTTGCTCATTTTCTATCTTTTCTGGAACTCCTATGATGCAAATGTTGTGACGTTTCATATTGTCCCACAGTTCTCTTAAGCTGCCCTCCTGTTTTTTAATTGTTTTTTCTTTTTGGTTCTCTGATTGGGTGATTTTTTTTCTACCTTGTCTTCTAATTTACTAGTCTGATCCTTGGCTTTGTATACTCTGCTGGTTATTCCTTCCAATGTGTTCTTTATTTATGCTATGTCACTCTTCTTTTCTGCCTGGTGGTTTTTCATGTCTGACTGTTTGATTTTCATTGTTTCTATATCTTTATTCATGCTTTTGATCTCTTTACTCATGGTGTTGAGCTTTCTCATAATCATTACTCTGAACTCTACCTCTGATAACTTGCTTAATTCCATTTCATTTATCCCCTCTTCTGTAGAATTCTCTTATATTTTTATTTGAGATTTGTTTCTTTGTTTCACCATTTTGGCTGTCTCAGTGGGTTTTGGAGCCTTTCAAATTTTCCCTGTGGATGTTGGTGTTCTTTGAGTTGTAGCTCCCTCTACTGGGTTTGGATGACTGTGGGAGGGCCCATATTAAATGCCACTGTTAAGTCTTCCTTTCCTGGGTAGTTCCTCAGGCCAAGCAAAGATTCAGCTATCCTATACGTTTAGCCTGCAGGCTATTAGTCTCAGTCACTTGATGATGCTCAGGTTTTAGCCCTTATATGAATGAAAAATCCCTCAGGTGGACTAAGGGTAACAGGATTTCCATTGGGTGGGGCAATTACATTCCTTTGGGTTAACATTGCTTTGATTAGAAACTGGTTTCTGTTTTGTGGATGGTTGGCTCAGTGAGGGGGTCCTGGCCTCTGCCTTCACAGCTCAGTCCCCAGAGCCACAGGGTGGTGTTAAATTCTCAAGGGAAGGGGCCATTGCTTCCCCCCCAGTCTAAAACAGAGGGCTACATGACATAGATGACTACTGAAGCCATGGCAGAGGGTCTCAGCACAGGAACTCGGGTTTCAGTCTTCATAGCTCAGTCTGTAGAGCCAGGACCCCCAACACTGAAAGGTGATTCCAAATTTCAGGAGGCTCCTTTTTTCCCTCTCCTTGCTTGCTGGAGACTCTAGCTGTTACTGAGCCTCAATTTGTATTTCTCTAGCTGGGTGATGTTAAATTCCTGTGAGCAGGGCCGTTGCTTCTCCCCAGGGATCTGGGAATGGGCTCTTTGAATAAGATGGCTACTGTCCTAGGAGTGATTCAGTATAAAAAACTCCCAGTGTCCTCCTTCCCAGTTCTCTCCCCTGTGCCACCAACCCCCAACTCTCTTCACACAGTTCCAGTCCAGTTTGCTCTCCCTCTGTTGGAGCCCAGGATGAGTGGCTATAGTTGATTTAGTGCCCTGGCCCTTCAGGAAAATGCCAGAGTTCCCTGAGCCTCTCCCTGCCCGACAAAGCCTCAGCTCTTGTGAGTTCCTCAGCCAATTGTTATGTGGGAGCCTTTCCTTGTTCTGCCTCTCTGTGCTGGGGAGCCACCACTCTGTGCTGTGGAGCCGGCTTGGGATTTTAACCCCTGACTTCTCAGAGGGAACTGCTCACAGCTAAGACAGCTCACAGCTGCTGCCCATGGGCACCTAGCCAGCCCTCTAGTGCCTCCGCAACTCCTACCAGGCTCGGTTTGGTGTTCTCTTTCCATTCCTGGTTATAAGGGTTCTCTCCAGCTGCTCTTCAGTTGTTTTTTCCTGATAACTTGTCTTTATTTTAGTTGTAATTCCAATTTGGTCCTGGAAGACGGTCTGTGTAGCTTCCATTCACACCACTGCCATTTTTCCAATCATGTTTTGTTTTGTTGATGGTTTCTTTTTCAGTGAAGAAGCTTTTTAGTTTGATGTAGTCTCATTGACTCATTTATTTGCTTTTACTTTGCTTTCCTATGGGGTCAAGTTCACAAAACCCCCTCTGAGACCAGGGTCCATAAGTTCAGTATCTGTGTTTTCTTCTACATATTTTATTGTTGCAGGTTTTATTTTCAAGTCTAATTTATTTTAAGTAAATTTTTGTGTAGCATTTCAGATAGCAGTATGGTTTCATTCTTTTGCATGTATCTTTCCAATTTTCCCAACACCATTTGTTGAAGAGACTATCATTTCTCCATTGTAATCTTTTCACTCCGTTTTCAAAAATTAGTTACCCTTATTCATGTGGGTTTATTTCTGGCTTCTCAGTTCTGTTCCATTGACTTGTGTGTCTATTTTTCTGCCAACACCATATGTTTTGAATATTGTAGTTTTGTAGCATAATTAGAGGTTATATGTGGAACATAAAACAGAAAGAAATAATCTAACAATTTGAAAAACACAAACTTGTAGAAACAGACAACAGTATGGTAATTACCAGAGGGAAAGGGGATGGGGGAAGATGAAGATAGTAAAAGCAGTCAAATATATGGTGACGAAGGAGACTAGATTTTTGTTGATGAGCACACAATGAAATTTACAGATGATTTATTATAAAATTGTACACCTGAACCTTATATAATGTTATTAACCAATGTTCCCCAAATACATTTAAAAAGAGAAAAAGCATAACTAACACTATAATGAAAATCACATTACAATATATAAATATATCAAATCAACATGTTGTATACCTTAACCTTATAAAATGTGATATGTCAAGTATATTTCAAATGAATAAATATTAAAGAAATAGCAGTCTACAAATATCAGTTAGAAATATGGATTTATATACTAGATATTATGCCTGAAAGTCATTGTCTCTGGGAAGCAAGACCAGAAGAGGGTCTTGCTATATTATTGTTATAAGCCTTTTAGCACAATTTTACTTTTTTTTTATTATTGTTATAAGCCTTTTAGCACAATTATTGCTAATTTTTTGTAAGGCTTTTAGCACAATTTTACTTTTAGGATAGAGTGTATATAGTAGCTTGATTTTAAAAGTTAAGATAATTTAGAAGTAAATAAGAATCTAGTAGATTCTTAAGGACATTGAGCCAGAGATAACTTCAAAGACTAGAGCAAGATATTAGGTACTGTTAATGGAGGGGAGTGTGCCTCATCTCCTCCAGTTGCTGCTGGAAGTGGGATTCTTATGATATCCCAAGTAAAGGAATTTTTTGAGACTCCCATGGGAGGATTCATTATGACAGAAAACTTTATTTCCATGGAATTATACCCCTTGTTCTCCAAAGTCCCATTTCCCTTAGTCCAATCATAGAAGAAGTGCAACCGGGGTTTCAGTAGAGCTAAAATCAGAGCCAGTGTCCAGAGCTTTCATTCCATGTTGGATCCAGGTCTGGTTTAGCATAAGGCTAGCAACAGTACATTAATCCATTACACGTGGGGTCTACATGGTCGTGGGCCATATGGGTGAATGCAAAAGAACTAAGAGAGTATACCTGGAACAACAAGAGTCCCAAGAATCCTGAAAGCTTCTTTGTTCAGGGAATTATGTATACCAAATCTTCTTGTCCTTGCAGTGGCCACACCCATTCTGACCAGTCATCTCTGTCCCCAGGTGTGATTGACAGGCAAGTACTTTCCCTATGTCACCCCGACTTTACTAGGCATGCATCTATTTTCCCTTGGTTGGATTTTTCCCCCAGTATTTTTCAGAGAATGTGCCTATAATGCTTGGCCTTTGCTTTAGTCCTTCTCTGTTATTAATAGCTAGTTAATTACAATGGCATCAGTACCATCATCAATTACTGGGCATAAGACCTACTGCTTCTCAACAAATAGTAGCATGCAGCACTATTTAATACAAATACACCGAACCATTAAAAGTCATAACAGACAATATTTCAAAAATCAACTACTCCGAATTGTTTTGAAGCTCATGGAAATAAAAATGTCTTAGAAATGTAATGGATCCTTCAGAAACTTGACATTTTGCATTCTATTTAAAAACATGGCTAAGTTCAACAGGGACCTATAATCATAAGAAGCACATCAGCTACTTGCAAAAGGGAGATAAAAGCAACATAAATATCTAGAAAAAATGTTTTCCCTAGAAAGACTAGAATTAAAGCCTTAAGGAAATGAGATGTTATGGATTTTTTTGTGGCATACATTCTTGTGAGAAAGAAGAGACTGGGGAAGCTTTAATCTCAGTTTCAAGATTCTTTTAGCCTTTTTATTCTATTTTTTCCTGTATCCAGCCATTATGATCTACTGACTTTCTATATTCTCCTTCTCTTCTTTTTATTTGCAATTTCTCCATGTTTTTCATCTTACTTTCTTAGAGGAGACCTCTTTTGAGTACACCATTTATTTTGATGATTAACAAAAGATTATTATTAATAGAGACTCTGAAGTAATGAGAAACATCACTTAATGGAACAACAATAAAAATATTTAATGTAGCCATAATAATATAGTTTTTCTGACAACATTTTAATGACAGTTTGATGATTATCAAACACTATACATACATGACAACCCAAGGATGTTTAGAATTCTTCAATGTTTAACATCTTTGAAGTAAAAACAAAAAAAGATGTGGTTATTTCACTACTATTTTATTTTGCCATTATTTTGTTTATTCATAATTATTTTGAATTATTAGGTTTCAAGAACATTCTTTTTTTTTTTAATCCTCACCCAAGGACATTTTTTTGCATTTATCTTCAGCGGGAGGGAGGGAGAAAGGGAGGAAGAGAGAGAGAGAGAGAGAGAGAGAGAGAGAGAGAGAGAGAGAGAGAGAGAAACATTGATGTGAGAGAGACACATCGAGTAGCTGCCACCTGCATGACCACACCTGGGGCCAGGGTCAAACTGCAACCGAGGTACGTGCCCTTAGTGGGAACCGAACGCGGAACTCTCTGGTCCGCGGGCCAAAGTTCTAACTGATGAGCCAAACCAGCCAGGGCAAGAATATTCTTGAAGAAATAGTATGTAGAAGTTTCTGAGAAGGAGAAATAATATGTCACTAGTTCCTATGTGATACTACAATTCATTTCCCTGTGTTTCAATGTTTTATTGCTAGATCCATCTGTAAAGCAAGGCTGAGTCTTTGCCTGAAGAAAGGATTATATAAATATGTAAATAATACTTTAACATGATGAGGTTTTTCTATTTGAATATAAATTTGATAGGAAACATCATTCTAAATATTAATACAGTTCAGAACTAGATGATCACATTTTGTTAACTATTTCTATATTTCATTTTCAACTAGACATTTTGTTTGTTTCATGTGTTTTATTAAGCATGGTTGAAGGCAAAAAGTAAAATTTAAGGATAGACACCTTATTACATATGGTCAATACTACATAGATTCTTATATTTTAAATTCTTTCACAGGGTGTAATTAATCTACCAAGTGTATGTCTACTTTCTTTATCCAAATACAGAACTGAAACTATTCCCTTCAGTGTTTTCTATTAAGAAAACAAAATAGTAAACATTGTCTTTAAAAACCATTGTACTACTAAAAACTCACTGAACTATGGCAATTGATTTAGTATTTATATTCTTTACTTATCAAGAGATCATAAATAAGATAACTGATTATTTGGCCTCTGTGAAGAAAATCATGAATAACACTCAAGTACATTTAATTAAAAAGGGTTTCAGCATGGAAAATAAGGCAGGCAAGCAGTGCACATAAGGAGTAAGAAGCCTAATTTTAAATTATGTTGAAAATGTTAGTATGGAGCAAAGAGTACATTTTTTAACATCATATCTCTGTTTGAAAAGGATCACACTATAAAGATGAGAAAGAAACCTGACAACCCTCTTTGTGTTGGCAAATGCCCTAACAATAAAAGGGAGAAAAAATTATTCAAAATCAAATTAGAAATTAGTGACTAGAATGACATAAGTGGATTATACAGGGCTCTATTTAAAAGTCAGCTACTTCATGCCATTCTTAACTGGATGTAAGTAAATCATCCAAAGTCAACTGGCTAGTGTATTTTGATACTTCTTATAAAATATACCTCCTCATGAATCAGCTTTAGTAAATAGTTCCAGAGCATAAAGGTCTATTTATTGAGAAAATATAATCTCAAGTTTAAGAGACTGAAATGTCTTTGATATTGCAATAGCTACACCTGATGTAACTTTGCAAACACTACAGAACTTGTCAAAAAATCTATTAGGCAAGTGTTTTTATCCAATTTTATGGCTTTAATATGATTTAATTTTACTATGGATTAAAAATTTATACCTATAGCTCTCACCTTTTTCTTGAACTCTATATTTGTATATCCAACTTTTTATTTAATATTTCTATTTGGATTTTTAATACTCGTCTTAAAACTAGCATGTAAAAAATTGAAAGAATACATACCTCTTCCTTTATACACATCAACGCACACATATACACACATACATATATACACTTACATACATACTTGACTCCTACCATCTTGCCATCTTAGTAAATGGAAACTCCATTCTTTGAGTTGATCATGTAAAAAAACTTATAACCTTCTTTTCCATCAGGAAATTCTTTTGGCTCAATCCTTTGAACATAATCAAAATACCACCATTTTTCATCCCATCCATTACTAATTTGTACAAAGCCATTATCATCTTTTAGATATTCAATTCTCATAACTTTCAACCTGTTCTTCCCACTTTCATGGTGGGGTAAGGTACTTGTTATCTTCCATACTGATTAAAATCTCTATGCCCTCTTATAGTCTATTCTCATAAAAGTCTCATGATCTTTTTAAAACATAATTAAAAACTTATAATTTCTCTGCTTATAACGCTCATAATTTCTTACCTCATTCAGAAAGTTGTAAAATTGTACACCTGAAACCTATATCATTTTATTAACCAATGTCACCCCAACAAATTCAAAATTTTTTAAAAAAGGTCTTCTTACTGATGAAAAGAGATAAAATAAAATGAAAATTTTAAAAAACAAGTACACATTTTTTATGAATAAATGCATCAAGCAATCAATGACAAGAACAAAGTTAAAGGGATTGTGACTGAAATATCTTACATGATAAATTATTATGAATTGAATTGTGCCCCCTTCCCCAAATTATGTGTTCAAATCCTAACTTCTGGAACCTGTGAATGTAGCCATATTTAGAAATAAGGTATTTGCAGATGTAATCAAGTTAAGATGAGGTAGGTCATAATGAATTAGGGTAAGCCCTAATTCAATGATTCATGCACTTATAAGGAGAAGAAAATTTGAACACAGACACACACACACACACACACACATAGAAGAATGACATGTGAAGAAGGTGACAGAAATTGGCATCTACAAATCAAGGAATGCCAGGGATTGCCTATTAGAGGAGAGAAAGAAGCAAGGAAGTATTCTCCTCTAGAGCCTCAAGAGAGAGCATGGTTCGCCAACATCATTTTGGACTTTTATCCTCTAGAATTGGGAGACAATACATTTTGTTGTGTTAAAATACACATTTTGTGGTAATTTGTTACAGCAGCTCTAGAGAACTAATGCATGAATGTTACACTCATTTTTTAAAAAATCAAATATTGGAATATAAGAGTTCAGCAGAATCTTTAAATAGAAAGTTTTAGACCCTGGCTGGTTTGTCTCAGTGGTTAGAGTATCAGCCCACTGACCGAATGGTCATGGGTTTGATTCTGGTCAAGGTCACATACCTAGGTTTCAGATTTGATCCCTGGTCGGGGTTGTGTGGGAGGCAACCAATTGATGTGCCTCTCTCACAATGTTTCTCTCTCTCTCTCTCCTTTCCACTCTCTCTAAAATCAATGGAAAAATATCCTGGGTTAAGGATTAATAATAATAATAATAAATAGAAAGTTTTTTTGTTTTGTTTTTTTGGTACGTGCTCTTAGCGGGAACCGAACCCGAGACTCTCTGGTCCGCAGGCCGACACTCCAACCACTGAGCCAAACTGGCCAGGGCAATAAGTAGAAAGTTTTAAATAAAGATATTTAACAAATTTTCCCATAAGACAATATTCACCATGCTTGATCAACAGCAATGGTCTTGAGTTTGAACTGCTCATTAAACTCAAGAAACAAAATAAGCTTCACTCAGCCTCTAAGAACAGACTTAGCCTTTAAGAAAGCATACAAAATAGACAACCCGAGATGCACAGGAAACACAGGCAGAAGCTCATGTCTCACAGCTTTGGCTGCTGAATGTCCCAGTTTCTTTAAGTGTAGATGTATGAGGTCACAGGAGATAAGGTCTAGTGGATGTGAACCACCTTGGCTCACAAAAGCCTTTAGCTTCAGAGTCCCATAAGCTTTTCTACCTTACTAAATGCATAATCCTCTCAGAGGTATAGGACTAAATCCCATCTGTGATGGAGCTGATTACTCATTAATTACTGGTTACTCTTGAATTACAGGATATTCAAGAAAAAGTCTACACACCCCAAGAACAAGTGCATCTTTCATTATATGTCAACCTCAGCAGGACTCATTTATCTTGCATTTTGGCACACACTAGCATAGTCCCCATGTTCATTTCAGGGAGGATTGAAGCAAGGGTCAAATCCTTAGATGCCCCTTGGGCTAAAGGAAAGGCAACATGTTAGGTATACAACCCTTTTCCTTCAGAGTATAATGTATAGCTTAAAAATATAGTATTTCTAGAATTGTCTAGATGAGTTAATAAGAAATTTCTTTCATTTGTGTAGCATATTGTACATTTTGAAGCATTTACGTATAACCACATTTGTCCTCAACAACTCACTGAGACAAAATAGGGTATTTGTGATCTTCTTTACTTACTATAATCCCCACCCAGTCCAAAAACAAACAAACAAGCAAAAAAACTGTAGCTTATGAATGATTTTTATAGTCAATCTTCCAATACCTATGTTCAGGATTCTGTTGCTGCTAATTAAGTTAAATTAGAGATGTTTAGATGTATTCCAAAAATTTTGAGGATAAACCTCATAAAAATAGTCAGTTAGTAACTGCTTATTATAATTTCCTGACCACACTTTAGACATTGATTATTGGAATGTTATAGTTATTACTGTGATCTAGCCCAGTATTATGCAGGTATGTATTCCAATAAAGCTATGGATGATCCTGGATCTAATCTAAGGAATATAACAACTAATCTCTCCTAATCTCTGAAATTTTGCCAGTCACCAAATGGAATTATTTCACCACAGACCTGAACAAAATTCCACAAACCTGAACAAAAATTTAGGAAGCCAAATATACTAAATTGTTCCATAAGGAAATATATTACTCATAATTAGAATCTAGTTTATGTAAATCAAGACAGTGTGGAATTTTCAGGGAGAACTATTCTATTTCTTAATCAGAATTTTGTGTTCCACAGGTATTTATTAGCCCATTTCTGTGTCAGGTTCTATGTTGGGCACTAGGGATACAATGAGAACCAGATAGTTAAGGCACCTGCCCTAGTGAAGTTCACAGATAGTGAGATACAGATATTGGAAAAGTAGCCTTTCAAATGAATAACTTTTATGAAGGAAGACTACTCTTCTTTATTCTAGCAAACATTGATCTAATAGTCTCCTCTAGCTATATAAATATAAAAAGCAAATTACCTTTAGATGATTTTACTTGGTTTAGAAGAACGACTTTGTATAGTATTCCTCAGATGATGTAATATCTGGTAAGCAAGCAACATTATCTTGGCACACACACACACACACAATAGTAATGTAGTTATGCAAGCTTTGGGACATGATTGTTAGTGGTTCTGCAGAATGCCAGGCAATTTTGGGAGTTGGCCTCTAGAACTAGTCCTGACCACATATGCCCCAGGGAAGGCTGACTGACTCACTTCTTAGGAAGCTGTGACTTCAAACTGCAAGACCTAGTAGCCATGATAGTAACACTGGGTCATCAGACCTGCTAAGGTAAGAAGACATCTCATATAAACAACACTGTTTATTAGCAGAATTTATATGATAGAGGCACAACACACTGTGTCTCAAATCTCGATCACTTCAGACCTGTGAGGCAACAAAATCAGAACTAGGGTATTCCTACTTATCCACAGTAATTTTGAACCCAACACACATGAGTAGATGATGAAGTTGAAAGTACTTCTATGTAAGCCTCCTGGCCTATTTATCTGGCACGTTTCTTAACCAAGCTTGTTTATTTAAAATAGGAAATATAATAATGTGCTTTTGTATTTCCATTTTCTTATGCATATTTGTCCTATTAACAACAAAACTTCCATTTATTATAGGTTGGGAGCTATGAATTAAGACCTTTAGACAGAACAATTAGAAAAATATATAGTTCTGATCTTTATAATGGGATATTTTATTTTCTTAAATAAGACAACTATATTTAAAACAAAGCTTTATCTAGACATACATACTTTTTCTAAGTAATAACTTGCATACATTGAATATATTGACCAATAGACCTGGTGAGCTACACCATAGAGTTCAGCATAGAGTAGTTCCAGAGCAGAACCAAAGCCAACCTCACAATGACATGGAAAAAGGCCGCTTAGTGAAGCTGCTAATAGAATGTGTGTCCTGATCTCCCCTCTGTAGACAGAAGCCCAGAGGTGAGTTAGATTGACTGGCGGGGGCTTGACCTGGCAATAAGAAGCATGTTTCATGATTGTATTCCAGAATTTAAAGGGAGATTTCTTCATAATATGGCTCCACACCCATCAGGATATGCATGATGAAAAACTGTGCATCCCTCGTGGTTATGCAGAAGGGCCTGAACTTAGTGCACCTAAGCTTCTCTTGGTTTCTAAAAGGTATAAAGAGAATCACATATCTCTGACTAACCTGGAAGAGAAAGTTTATAAATCTCTTTGAGTTGAGAGTGAGCCAATGAATCCACCATGGATGTCACCACCATAATCATGCTAGGAGATATCAATACAACAAATGCTACAGGGGAGACACCTAGTTTAGGGGCCAAGTGGAGGATGTGACCAAGTCTTAAGGGTAGGTTCACAGCTAGTGAGAGACTAGTTGCCTCCTAGTTAGTCAGAGTTAGATTACCAATCAATTACCTACATTGAAACCTCTGTCAAAGCACTTAGTGTAGTTTCTGTTTTTCTTACTAATCTGGTCCAAGTTAATATCAATCAAAGAAAAATATATGTATAATTCAATTTTAGATCAATTTCTTTTTTAAAAATAAAAGAGACTAAAACTCAAGATTAAAATTACTAAATTTTTTCCCTCACATACAGAATACAGGAAGTTGTGTCATTGACAAGATTCATATGGTTATTTTGCTTTCTTATACATAAGATTGTTATCCAACCCCAATATTTAAGTCTGTCTGCCTGTGTGCACTAGATGAAAGAAAGGCATGAGCTGGAGTTTTCAGTATAGAAAGAAAAGTATTTTAATGTCGAATTGACCAGTCCAGAGTGCAGAGAGTTAGTGCTCTGAAAATTTTGACTCCCCAGTGACGTATAGGTTACAGATTATAGAGGGCAAAGTCACAAGGCACCATTGGTTAAGGGTTCAGGGTCATTTTGGGAGTTGATCGATCAGAGATGAGGCAAGAGTAATAACTGATTTCTTCAAGTCTTGAGGACAACTCTAAGTTCTCCTCTGGCATCCCATGATTTCATGGGAAAGTAACCAGGAGGTCTTTTACCTTTAGGGTTTAGGAAGTAAAACATAACTTAGGTCAAGACATTATCTTTAGCTTGCCAGAGATACAGACCTTATGATCATTAGTTAGGGTCTGGGATACTGTCTTTTGCTGTCTCTGGAATTACTGATTGTCTAGGGGAAAGAGTAGGTCTATAAGATATATATATATATATATATATATATATATATATATATATATATATAAAATAGAGAGACAGAGAGAGAGAAATGATTTCTAAAGCTACAGTCAAAAATCAAAATTGTGAGGACTCTCGGTTTCACATTTTTCAAATTGAAAAGGATTTAGCATGCTTACTATGCCTTCTTTTCTTGCCTTGCTTGGATATGAAGTTCTGTGTATATTAGGAAATGCAACTGCATAGAAATGTTTATCATGTTGGCTCCATATATTCAAGCATTTTTTAAAAGGAGTGGATGTCTATCTGCAGGTTTTGTTTTATATAATGGGACAGAAGCAAGGTCTAAATATACAATATAGTATTTATATCTTAGTCTCGATGAGCGGCAAATTTAAGAGTAATTTGAAAATATGTCCCCAAGCAAAAAGGAAATTAAAAGATAAAAATTTTCTCAATATGAAATAAATACATCTTCAAGGGAGTGAATCACATCTTCCAAAAGCATAACAGCTGCTTGTTAAAATATTTGTATTTTTCTTTAAATAATTAAACTATGTATATCTTTCGGTAAACCAAAATTCAACATACAGTTGATTGACCTGATAATGATAAAAAAAATAACAAGTGTTTTTTAAAGGGGTGTGTTTAAGATAGACAAAGGCTGAAAAATTGGCTAAGACATCAAATAGTTTTACAACAAGTGCAAGCAAAAAGAACACCTTGTGTGAATAGTAAATGTTGTGCTGATGCCCTAAGGAATTCAGAGGCTCTAACCTAACTAAATACAACATCCTGAGAGGTGAGAGAGTGGAAAGCATGCTATTATATCTCACAAGAAACATTCTGATTCTGGTGTCTGATTCTCATGACAAAGGTGGCAACCAGAATAGAGAATAGCACAGCATGGATCCATCCTCTTGACAGAGAAAGGAAGAAGAATGGAAAATAATGCAAAGTTAGTACCCTCTTGTTCAAATATGTTGTAATCTCAAGGTCTTCCTCTCTTCCAGCAAAGATGTAAGACATTTAATCCTGACAAAGTATAACGGAGGCTTAATAATTGCTAGAACTCCATCCAGGCTTTAGAGAGTTTCAGAGTTTGTCTTACAAATAGGAAGGTATATTATCATTCATATGTGTATTCATGTTCCCAGAATGGGTTTGTTTTAAATGAAATATAATTGTTATACCACAGAATCATATGGGAAGTAGAACCTGGGCTCTTCAAAATTTGCATTGTAATAATCTTAGATTATTAGCAAGAGAAAATAATTTATATTTGACAAAGGCAAGGAAAAATTTACTTCAAATGCTGCAGTTACAAAATGTATAGCTAGTAATAGTGAAGAGCAAATAGCAGAGCTTTTTCTGCATATGTATGTGTGTATACATGCCATTGTGTATGTATAAATGAAAGATAAACTAGGGATTGTAGTAATAAATTAAAGTTATAAAGATCAGAAAACAACTCATTGTCACATGTTATTAATAATATTTTCAGCCCTGGCCAGTGTGGCTGAGTTGGTTGGATCCCATACACCAAAAGGAAATGGGTTCGATTCCCTCTCAGGTTACATACCTAGGTTTCGGGTTTGATCCCTGATCAGGGTGCATAAGAGAGGCAACTGATCGATGTTTCTCTCTCACATTGATGTTTCTCTCTGTATTCTTTTCTCTCTAAAATCAATGAACATATTCTCAGGTGAAGATACACACACACACACACACACACACACATGCATATACATACATACATACATATATATAACACATAAATTTCCAGGGTCAAAGTTCCACAGTGACAGAAATTGAAGAAGAGTAAATATATTTTAAAAGAAAACTTGTATGTAAATACTATTATCTAGTTATCTATTTCATTTTCTGTAATCACCTGGTAATTTCAAAATGTAATTAAGGAAATTCACTACAAATTCAACAGTTTCTGACTGTTTTTAAATGCTTAAAAATGTTTTTATTTATTTATTAATTTTAGGAAGAGGGAGAGAGAGAGAGAGAAACACTGACTTATTGTTCCATTTATTTATGCTTTTATTGGTTGATTCTTGTATATGTCCTGACCTGTGATTGAACCACAAACCTTAGCATATCAGAGCAATGCTCTAATCCACTGAGCTACTCAGCCAGGGCCAGCTTGTGATTTTTTAAAATTTCTTGTGGATGTGAATTTTTAAACCTTCATTTCAAAATATTTTTTGCCACATTGAGATCTTTAACTTCTGACGTAAAAGATTTAGGCATTTGAACAGCAAAGTATTTTTATACATTTGTATACATTAATGTATTTAAGTCTCACAGTACTTCTGTGTAAAAGTGTTGCTGGAGAAATCAGTGGGCCAAATTTCCCTAACACTTGTGGGAGTGAGGTTCTTGCAATATCTTCAAAAATTTTTTTCTAATACTCTCATGGGAGAATGAATGATTTTTTATCAGTGTGGAGTTATATTCAAGGAGTTATAAAATCCCATGTTTCATAACCCAGCCCTAGAAAAGGGGCAGCTGTGGATTTAGCAGAGCTGGAAATAGGGCCAGTGTCTAGAGTGTCCTCTCCATGATTCAGCCAGGTCCAGATCAGGCATCAGGCCATATTCAGTCCATCAGACCATTGTATAAAGTCCACATAGCCATGGGTCATGTGACAAATGCAGTGGAATGCTCCCCCTGCAACAAGAATCCCAAGAGGGCAAGAAGACCAAATGCCAGAAGAGAAGCAAGAGAGAGATTTCTTTGTCTAAGGAATTATGTATCTCAGATATTGTGTTCTTGCAGTGACCACGCCTACTCTGGCCAATTACCTGTTTCCTGGTGAGACAGACAGGTAAGCACCTCCTTTGTCACTCATACTTTACTGATCATGCATCTAAACTGCCTCTGTACAGTCCCTTTCCCCACCAATCAGCAGGGAATAGACCTGGTGGGTTAAATTATAGCTTTCTGGCAAAGCTCTATAAATGGAATGCCTATATTATTTAGTTTCCCCTTCTCTCCTTTCCTGTTAAATAATAACCAGATTATTGTAATGGCATAAAAAGGACCAGTTATTATCTGTACTTTACAAAGAAAAAAATAGGCAAATAGTCAAACATCTGTCTGGTGGAAGCTATGATAAAATTTTAAAGTTCTAAAATAGGGTGTGAAGTTGGCACTAGATCTGGAAGTACTATACTCTGAGACATGTAATGTGCCATATACATATGGAGACATTTAAATCTGTTTTTCAATATTTAGAAAATGGTGGTGGAATGAATGGAAGCTACTCAGATGATCTCCCAGGACCAAACGGGAATTACAACTAAAATAAAGACAAATCATCAGGAAAAAGCAACAGAAAAGCAGCAGGAGAGGACCATACAACCAGGGACACTGAATGAGCCTGGCAGGATCTGCAGAGGAGCGTGAGGGTGGCGGACTGGGAGCCCACGGACAGCAGCGGCCTTAGCTGTGAGCAGCGGCGGCACCCACCCTTGGGGTAAAGACCCCAAGCTCCTCCACAGCACAGAGGGCCCGGACAGAGCGCTAAATAGCTACAGCCACTCACCTGGGGCTCTGGCAGAGGGAGGGTGGACTGGACTGGAACTATGTGGGGACACCTGGGATTTGGAGAGCTCTCAGAGTCTGCACTGAGCTGCCGCCAAAAAAGGACAGTGGTGGCCAGCCAGCTCTTTCCCTGTTACACAGAACGACAGACAAGTTTGCTCCTTCCAGGAGCTGTGGCAGCCCCTCCCTAAGGGATTCCCAGATGAGGTAAAGAGCCAAAGAAATGCAAATTGAGGCTCATTAACAACCAGCATCGGCCCCACCCAAGGTAAATCCTCTTACACTATAAACAGCTGAGGGAGTTTCTCATTCAACTGAGATCCTAAGGATTTTCAAGTAACTGAGGCTAATAACCTCCAGGCAAAAAGCTAGAGCATATCTGAACCTTTCCTGAGCATGCATATCTACCCAGGAAAGTGAGACTTGACAGTGGTTTTTAAGGAGGGCCCTCCACACTCATACAAACCCAGTAGAGGGAGCCACAAATAGCAGAACACCAACACCCACAGGGAAAATTTGGCAGGCTCCAAAACCCACTGAGATAGCCAAAATGGTGAAACAAAGAAACAGATCCCAAATGAAAGAACAAGAGAAGTCTACTGAAGATGAGATAAATGAAATGCAGTTAAGTAAATTATCAGAGGTAGAGTTCAGAGCCATGATCTTGAGGAAACTAAACAGCATGTGTAAGGACATCAACACCATGAAAACCAACCAAGTGGAAATAAAGAATGACATAGCAGAAATAAAGAACACATTGGAAGGGCTGACCAGCAGAGTAGAGGAAGCGGAGGACCAAATCAGTGAATTAGAAGACAGAGAAGAAAAAATCAATCAATCAGAAAACCAAAAGGAAAAAACAATGTAAAAACAGGAAGATAGCTTAAGAGAACTGTGGAACAACTGGAAATGTAATAACATTCACATCATAGGCGTCCCTGAAGAAGAAGAAAATGAGCAAGGGTTACAGAATATATTTGAAGAAATAGTGACAGAAAATTTTCCTAACCTTCATTCAAAATAGAAGGTCAAATAGAGAGCTTCCCAGACAAAAAAAAACTCTAAGGGAATATATTGACACCAAATCAGCACTGCAAGAAATGTTAAAAGGACTGCTGTAATTAGTAGAAGAAATAGGAAGAAAAATATAACCACACTGAACAAAAATGGCAATAAATAAGTACATATTAATAATCACCTTAAATGTAAATGGATTGAATGCTCTGATAAAAAGACACAGAGTAGCTGATTGGATAAGGAAGCATGACTCACAAATATGTTGTTTACGAGAGACCCACCTGACAACAAAAGACTCACATAGGTTGAAAGTAAAGGGATGGAAAAAAATCTTCCAAGCAAACAGAAAGGAAAAAAAAGCTGGGTAGCAATACTCATATCTGATAAATTAGATTTCAAACTGAAGACCATAATTAGAGACAGAGAAGGTCACTACATAATATTGAAAGGGTCTATCCAACAGGAAGATATAACCTTGGTAAACATATATGCACCCAATATAGGAGCACCAAAATATATTAAAAATCTTCTGGAGGGCTTCAAAGGAGAAATCAACCATAATACAATCATAGCAGGAGACTTCAACACCCCGCTCACATCACTGGATAGATCATCTAGACAAAAAATTAAGAAGGAAACAGAAATTCTAAATGAAGCACTAGATCAAATGGATTTAATAGATATATACAGAGAATTACATCCCAAAACTGCAGAATTCCTATTCTTCTCAAGTGCACACGGGACATTCTCAAAGATAGACCATATGTTAGGACACAAACTAAGTCTCTACAAGTTAAAGACGATTGAAATCATATCAAGCATCTTTTCAGATCACAATGGCATGAAACTAGAAATCAATTGCAACAAGAACACACAAAGACATTTGAACACACAGAGGCTAAATAGCATGTAACTGAACAATGAATCGGTTACCATGGAGATCAAGGAAGAAATTAAAAACTTCCTGGAAACCAATGAAAACGAACACACAACAACACAAAATCTATGGGATGCAGCGAAAGCACTTCTGAGAGGGAAGTTCATAGCACTACAGGCCCACCTCAAGAAAGAAAAATTTCTAATTGACTACCTAAGCTCACAACTTAAAGAACTAGAAAGCAAACAAAAAGAAAACCCTAGAGCAAGTAGAAGGAAGGAAATAGTAAAGATCAGAGCAGAAATAAACAACATGGAGACCAAAAAACAATTCAAAGATCAATGAAACAAAGAGCTGTTTTTTTTAAAAGATAAACAAGATAGATGGACCCTTAGCTAGACTCACAAAGAAACAAAGAGAGAGAACCCAAATACACAAAATCAGAAATGAAAGAGGGGAAGTAACAACTGACACCACAGAAATACAGAGGATCGTTAGTAAATACTATGAACATTTATATGGCAACAAATTCGACAATCTAAGCAAAATGGACACATTTCTAGAAACACATAGTCTCCCAAAACTGAACCGGGAAGAGAAAGAAAACTTGAACAGGCCAATAACAACAAAGGATATTGAAGACGTAATCAAGACCCTCCCAGCATACAAAAGCCCAGGCCCTGACGGCTTCACGGGAGAGTTTTACCGAACATTCAAAGAAGAACTAACACCCATTGTCCTCAAACTATTCCAAAAAATTCAAGAAGAAGGAAGACTTCCAAACTCCTTTTATGAAGCCAGCATAATTCTAATCCCAAAACCAGAAAAAGACACTACAAAGAAAGAAAACTACAGGCCAATATCCCTGATGAACATAGATGCCAAAATCCTTAACAAAATACTAGCAAATCGGATCCAGCAATACATCAAAAAAATTATTCACCATGACCAAGTGGGATTCATCCCAGGGATGCAAGGCTGGTACAATATTCTCAAATCAATAAATATGATACATCACATAAACAAAATGAAAGATAAAAACCATATGATCATATCAATAAATGCTGAAAAAGCATTTGACAAAATCCAGCACCCATTTCTGATAAAAACGCTCAGCAATTTGGGAATAGAGGGATCATATCTCAACATTATAAAGGCCATGTAAAAAAGACCTACAGCCAGCATCATACTCAATGGACAAAAACTTAAAGCATTTCCCTTAAGAACAAGAACAAGACAAGGATGCCCACTTTCACCACTCTTATTTAACATAGTAATGGAAGTCTTAGCCACAGCAATCAGACGTGAAGAAAAAATAAAAGGGATCCAAATTGGAAACGAGGAAGTGAAACTGTCAGTATTCGCAGATGACATGATATTATACATAGAAAACCCTAAAGACTCCATCAAAAATCTAATACACTTAATAAATGAATTTGGCAAAGTAGCAGGATACAAAATTAACGTCAAGAAATCAACGGCATTCTTATACACCAATGATGAACTCACAGAAAGAGAAACTAAAAAAACAATCCTATTTACCACCGTGCAAAAAAATTAAGATACCTAGGAATAAACTTAACCAAAGAAGTAAAGGACCTATTTGAAGAAAACTACAGGACATTGAAAAAATAAATAGAGGAAGATATAAAAACATGGAAGCATATACCTTGTTCATGGATTGGAAGAATTAACATCATTAAAATGTCCATACTACCCAAAGCAATCTACAGATTTAATGCAATCCCCATCAAAATACCAACGACATATTTCACAGAACTGAACAAATACTTCAGAAGTTCATATGGAACCAAAAAAGACCACGAATAGCTACAGCAATCTTGAAAAAGAAGAACAAAGTAGGCAGGATCACAATACCGGACATCAGGTTATACTACAAAGCTACTATAATCAAAACAGCCTGGTACTGGCACAAGAACAAGCACATAGATCAATGGAATTGAACAGAGAACCCAGAAATTGCCCCAAAACATTATGCTCAATTAATATTCGACAAAGGTGGCAAGAGCATACAATGGAGTAAAGACAGCCTCTTTAATAAACGGTGTTGGGAAAATTGGACAGCTATATGCAAAAAAAATGAAACTAGACCATCAGCTTACACCATACACAAGAATAAATTCAAAATGGATAAAAGACTTAAATGTGACTCATAAATCCATAAAAATCCTAGAAGAAAATGTAGGCAACAAAATTTCAGACATCATACGCAGCAGAATTTTCACTGATATATCACCTGAGGCAACAGACACAAAGGAAAAAAATGAGCACATGGGACTACATCAAACTCAAAAGCTTCTGCACAGCAAAAGAAACAACCATCAAAGTGGAAAGGCAACCCACTGTATGGGAGAGCATAATTGCCTATGATATATCAGATAAGGGACTAATTTCCAAAATATATAGAGTGCTCATACATCTCAACAAAAGGAAGACAAAGAACCCAATTAAAAAATGGGCAGAGGAACTTAATAGACACCTCTCCAAACAGGACATACAAACGGCCAAAAGACATATGAAGAAATGCTCAACTTCACTAATCATCAGAGAGATGCAAATTAAAACAACAATGTGGTATCACCTCACACCTGTCAGAATAGCCGCCATCAACAAAGCATCAAACAACAAGTGTTGGCAAGGGTGTGGAGAAAAGGGGACTCTAGTACACTGCTGGTGGGAGTGCAGACTGGTGCAGCCACTATGGAAAACACTATGGTGTTACCTCAAATAATTAAAAATTGAATTACCATTTGACCCAGTGATCCCACTCCTGGGAATATACCCTAAGAAGCCTGAAACACCAATCAGAAGGAATACATGTACCCCCATGTTCATAGCAGCGCTATTTACAATAGCTAAGATCTGGAAACAGCCCAAGTGTCCATCAGTAGATGAATGGATAAAAAAGCTGTGGTACATATACACAATGGAGTACTATGCAGCTTTAAGAATGAACGATCTCTTATCCTTTGCGACGACATGGGAGGACCTGGAAACTATTATCCTAAGTGAAACAAGCCAAGCAGAGAAAGACAAACATCATATGATCTCACTTATTTCTGGAATTTAATGAGGAGCAGGGTAGTCCCGGGGACGTGGAAGTGGGGTACAGACTGACATCTGCCAGAAGAGGGGGTGGGGGAGGGGAGCGATGAACACAGAACTTGTACGCATGTACTCATAACCAATGGACATGGACAACAAAAATGGGGACGGGGCAGGGAGGGAGGAGGAGGGGGGTGTCAATGGGGGAAAAAAGGAGAATCATCTGTAACAAAAGTAAATTAATAATAATAAAAATAAATAAAAAAAAGAAATTGCATTTAATTAATAAATTTGTATCATGTTCTGTCAATTAACCCTCTGCAAGCTCTAAGTAAAAATAAGTTCTTTAAAATTATTTTTTTCTTTATTGATTTTTAAAGAGAGAGGAAGGAGGAGGGAGAGAGAGATAGAAACATTGATGAGAAAGAACATCGATTGTCCTCACCTTGTATGCCCCCACGGGGTATTTGGCTCACAACTTGGGCATCTGCCCTGACTGGGAATCGAACTGGCAACCTCTTGGTGCATGAGTCTATGCTCAACCACTGAGCCACGCTGGCTGGACACTAAAAATAAGTTCTATGAATAAATGATTTTTCTAGAAAAATATTCTAAAGATAAATTAGCAAAACTATACCAATATATAATTATTCTAGAAATTAATTATGAATGATATATTGAGAAAATATTTAATTTTAATTGCAGAAGGAAATTCTTTGTTCTTAATTTTAGAGAAATAAAGACTTTTCATTGGAAAAGGAAATTTGTAGTATTCTAAATCAGTTATAAGTTTCCAAAATAGTAGATAGAGCATTTTTTTTAGCATTTGTATTATTCATTGAATAGTTAATATACATTGGCCCAAACCACAAAAGACATGAAGAAAATAGATATTATCAATCCTTTCAAGAGTTGTACATCTTATTAAGGAATATCAAACAGAAAAAAAGAAAATCAGAGATATGATCATTTCAATTGTGAGTATTAAAGAAAAGTATCTGACGGACAAAACAGCCTGGTAACACCCCATGAAGATCTATTATTCATTGTTATATACAAAGTTATCCCCAAACTTAGCTATTTCAATACAGTAGTCCCCCCTTATCCCAAATTTTGGTTTCTTTGGTTTCAATTACCCATGGTCAACTGCTGTCGGAATACATTAAAAGGAAAATTCCACAAATAAACAATTTATAAATTTTAAACTACAAGTCATTCTGAGTAGCATGATGAAATTTCCCACCGTTTTGTCCCAGCCCATCTGGGATGTAAATCATCCTTTTGTTCAGAAATCAACACTGTGTATGTTACCTGCCCTTACTCACTTAGTGGCCATCTCAGTTATCAGATTGACTGTCATAGTATTACAGTGTTTGCATCCAAGTAACCCTTATTTTTCTCAATATAGGCTTCAAAGCACAAGAGTAGTGATGCTGGCAATCCAGATATGCCAGAGAGAAGCCATAAAGTATTTCCTTTCAACGAAAAAGGTGAAAGTTCTCTACTTAATAAAGCAAAGTAAATAAATAAAAAGTCATAGGCCATGGTTGCTATGACCCACGTTAAGAACAAATCTTCTGTCCATGAAATTGTGAAGAAGGAAAAAGAAATCCATGTTCGCTTTGTTGTAACACTTCAAACTGCAAAAGTTTTGGCCATAGTGAATGATAAATACTTACTTAGGATTGAAAAGGCATTAAATTTGTGGGTGGAAGATGTGAACAGAATATATGGTGCTATTGGTATCAGTGTGTTGTGCTAGAAAGAATTGAGTCTATACAAGAACCTTAGCAAAGGATCCCCTGAAGCAAGTGGCACCAAGGCCACTTGTGCTGTAAGTAAGGGATGGTTACACAGATTCAGCATTAGGTTTGGATTGAAAAATATAAAAGTCATTGGAAAGAGAGAAAGATAAGCCACATTTACATAACTTTTATTACAGTATATTGTAATAATTATTCTATTTTATTATTAGTTATTATTGTTAATTTCTTACTGTGCATACTTTATAAATTAAACTTCATCATAGTTATGTATGTATGTACAGGAAAAAACTGTATATATATGTGCTACTTGCCATTTCAAGCATCCACTGAGGGTGTTGGAACATAGTCTCCATGGATAAGAGGGGTATACCACACATATTTATTATCTCACAATTTCTGGGGATCAAGAATCTAGGCACGGGTTAACTGAATCCTCTGCCTTACACTCTCTCACAGGCTTCAACCAAGAAGTCATCCCAGAGTCTGCAGTTTCCATCTGAGGCCTCAACTGCAGGAGGATTCACTTCCAGTTTCATTCAGCCTTTGTTGGTAAAATTCAGTTCCTTAGACATGGTTGGACTGAACGCCTCAGTTCTTTGCTGGCTGTTAGATCATAACCTCATTCTTTTTATTGTGGGCCTCTCTAATATGATAGCTTGTTCATCTGAGTGTGAAAGCCAAATAAAGCAATAAACAGCATATGCTAACTCTCAAGATAAAAATCACAGTCTTTTGTAACCTGATCACAGGAGTGACCTCCCATCATTTTTGTTGTATTCTTTTGATTACAAGCAAAGTCATTTATACAGCTCATACTCAAGGGAAGGTTAATTGCACATGGGTAGGAATGTAAAGAGATAAAGTAACTTGAGGACCAACTTAGAACTCTGCCTACCATAGAGTTAATAAAAATATTTATAGTTCTATGGGAGAAAACAGAGAAACATTTCCTCTACATGTACTAAAGTAAAGTTTCTTGGGGCACTATCCATGTGGACTAATTCATAATGTTTAATTTAGAAGCCTGTTAATAACCCAAGTGACTAAAATATTTTCATTTTGCAGCTAAGTATCCAAGTGAATTAAGAATTAAGAATATCATCCAGCTGGTGTGGCTCAGTGGTTGAGTGTCGACCCATGCACCAAGAGGTTGCCAGTTCAATTCTCGGCCAGGGCACATGCCCATGTTGTGAGCCAAATCCTCAGTGGTGGACATGCAGGAGGCAGCCAATAGATGTTCTCTCATCGATGTTTCTGTCTCTCTTTCCCTCTCCCTTCCTCTCTCTCTAAAATCAATAAAGAAAAAAATAGAATTAACAATATCAAGTATTCTTTTTCACCTAGAATAATACTATGCAGGATAACTACTATTCTCTCAACACTTATCACATGCCAACCACTGTGCATAGATGATCTCATTTAATGTAACAATCTACTTATAAGATGAAAACTGCATTTAAGTGAAAAAAAAACTGAGCATATAATTAAAAGGTACTTTAATGTAGTATATGTTACAGTAATAAATAGACCCAACATGCAGTGTCTCAATGCAACAGAAACATTTTACTTGCTTACATAATATTCCAGTGTCTATTTAGGTTGACAAATGAAGGGATGAAGCAGTGGATCTTCCCAAAATTGTCATGAAGGAATTTAGACGGATGGTATCATCTATCTGCAACATGTGGCTTTAAATATTGCTGTAGAAGTTTCTAGAAAACCATACAGCAATTAATGTAAGCAGATCTTCTGGGCCTAACCTGAAAGTGTCATACATCATTTCTGTTCAATTCCTCTGCTTATAACTCCATCATTTGGCCATCCCACATTTCAAAGGGAGCATAAAACAGTCTAATTCTATAGCCTAACAAGGAATGAAAAATGTATTTTTGTGAATAAGTAGAGATTTCTGCCATAAAGTAAATGTGAATTCTCTAAATAAGGCTGAGATCATTCAGCTTGAAAAACTACATGTGTTAAAATGCAATATACCTACATATGTACTTATGCTCAGGGCATTCTGAGCTCCAGATTCAAAAGGAAATAACCCAAACTACAGAGTAGTTGCTCCTACCAAAATGCGGAGTGCAAGAAGACAGTGTGCTTAATCTTACCTAAGGATACGCTTTGTTTAGAAAATCGTTAGCCTTGAATTTCAACCTGTGGTTGTGTGAAAAGGGTCTTGAAAAACTGTAAATAAATGTCTAGTCACAGTAGCAATGTAAGAGTTCCTGAGACAGAACTCTTATGTGTGGATGTATGGGAAGAGCAGGGAAGGTTGATGATCATTTATCACATTTATAGTATTAGATACAGGTCATGGAGAATTTATGAGCTTTGTTTTGGGAGCCTGCACTGTACTACACAACCACCTATATATGACACATATGCTTTCATCAAGGACCAGGTCAAGAATATTTTGTGTCCTCTCTAGATTTTCTAATATTTTCAGAATATGATTGCTCTGAATTTTATCTTTTTCTAATACCTTCCATGAACATAAGCCCAATTTAATGCTGATGATCTTAAACGTGATAACACACTTCATCTCCTCACTGACATTTACCATACATAATTTCTATTAGTGATTCATTGACTACATTTTTTACATTCAAGAGTAATCTAGTGACCTTATTTATGAAGTCCCATATTCATTAACCATGTATTTAAAACACTGTTTTAGATCTTCCAAATTCACATTTACTTTTTTATCACTTACTACCCATAGACTCCTAGTCAGAAAAATAAGGGAATTAAAGAATATGTGACAGAATATATCCCACTGACAAACATCTAGTTTATGTACTTTGTTATTGCCAAGAACACACACAACTCACTGCACTTCTCTTCCCAGAATGGTCCTTTCATGCTTCCAGTAGTTTTGACCCCTACTAACACTAGGTTCTGGTGTTACTATCAAAAGCTGAATGGATTATTAGGCCTCTCTGGTAAAAGCTAAGGATTCACTGTGGAGGGATCAAAATTGGTACAAGAATTATGCTTATCAGCAACATGACAAAGAGGAGACAATTCAGGGAAGAAATAATCTCCTGTTTACCTCTCTAAGTATCCCACTTTGCCAGAAGTCAATTAGTCAAAGTGACGTAGGGCATCAGGTTTGAGCCTTCTGACTGCTGTTGTACATGTCCAGATGAATCTATCCTGTTTTTCATTGCTACTCACTAAGACTCCACACTCCACTCTTTCTTTCATTCATTTGCCTTCTCACCCAAAATAGAAGATTTGAATATTTCATACAAGATGTGATAGACTCTCAAAGATTCCATGATTAACTTCAGTAAAATCCAATGACTCTAACCCCAATCTAATCCATAGAAACAATTCTAGTTTAGAATCTTCCTCTTTTTTGGAAAGCCCTAGAGTCAGAGTTTTTGCCACCTCGGATGAAGAGGCTTGGGGTGGTGTTTAAATTAATTGTGCTTAATAGATTAATAGACAACATAGTTAATAATAAATTAACTTGAATTATTTGGCCTTAATATATCCTTTATATTCATGAAAACAGCCAAAGATATCCATACAACAATAACATACTCCGTAGAGCATAACTCTGTGGATCTTCTCTCTAAATTCTACTGGCTCATTCTTATCTGACTGCCACTGTTGGACCTTCTTTTTAAATTAATTTCTTACTTTTCATCATAGCTCTAGACTTGATATTTCATATTTTTTTAAATCTTAAAACTGCCTCATCTATATCATGGACATTTGCCCTCAATGACCTTACTCTCACACCTGACCCTTGCTCTCAACCCCCCAGATTGTGCCTGGTCAGAACACCAAAGTAGTTCACCATTTTATGTAAAATATAAGGTTAAGCTTTCCTTTTTATGTATTCATGCAAATGCACAAAGGCCAGCACAGTTTCAATAGTGCTAGTAAGTAGAAATGTTAACAGTCTGCATGACTCCAGGAAGAATTTTCATGACCAGTAAAAGAGCCCTAAGGCAGGTTGCTAAGGCTAGGGAAGAACAAAGCGGGACATTTCCATTAAATCCCACTGTGTGCTTGTGTCAAAAACTTGATGTCTTAACACAGAGGATTCTGCATGCAACTTTCTATTATGCCAAAGATACTTTCTGAGCTGGGCAGGACCATGACACACTGCTATCAATACCTCTCTTTCTAAAACTATTTAAGGACTATTTTCTAAGAACAAAACCAACCTAATCACAGAAAAGCATGGCCAGTGCAATGTTCTCCCTTGTAATGGGAATGTTACAGTAGGGAGGTTGTGAGGTAGGAACAAATATGTATGCAATGCACTCTAAAGTTGTAGTTTTTTTCTAAGCAAGAGGAATAATATTGAACTTTTTCAAATAATTGGTGAATATCAGAAATAATTTTGTGTGGTCAGATAAGGAGACAGTGGGAGAGAGAGACCTCTCCTTAGTCCAGTAGCACATACGAGAGAGATGGTACTGCACAGTGTCCTCTGTGTTTCCATTTTCCCATTGGTTTATTTGGGGAGGCTTAAATAAGTGAACTCTCCTAAAGCACTAAGTAATCACTCAGTAAGTATTGGATATTGTTGTTGAATTCATGAATGGACACCAGATATTCACATGAAGAGAGAAACAGCCTTCTGAATTAATTACTTAAAGCAAATGCTGACAGCACCTGAGTAAGCAGTGTGGGCAATCAAGAAAAGTCCTCCCACATAAAGGGAGAGATTGACAGTAATACATTCATAGTAGGTGATTTTAACACCCTATTGACATCAATGAATAGATCTTCCAGGCAGAAAATCAATAAGGAAAATGGTAACCTTAAATGACATACTAGATAAGATGGATTTGATTGATATATTTAGAGCATTTTACCCAAAGCAATAAAATACACATTGTTTTCAAGTGCATATGAAATATTTTCTAGGCTAGACCACATGTTAGAACACAAAACAGGTCTCAATAAATTTAAGAACATTAAAATCATACCAAGCATCTTGTCTGACCATAATGGTATGAAAGTAGAAATCAATCACAAGAAAAACACTGAAAACACAAAAAGACTTTGAGGCAAAATAACAAGTTACTAAACAATGAATGGGTTAACAATCTGATCAAGGGAAAAAATCAAAAGTAACTAAAAACAAATGAAAGTGAGAAACAATAAACCAAAAATCTATGGGACACAGGGAAAACAGTCATAAGAGGGAAATTCATAGCATTACTAGCCTACCTCAGGAAGCAAGAAGAAATGCAAACAAAGAATCTAACTTTACACTTAAAAGAACTAGGAGACAAAAAAGCCCAAAGTGAGTAGAAGAAAGAGAATAAAATGAAATCAGAGCAGAAATAAATGAAATAGAGTCTCAAAACCAATACAAAAATCAGCAAAACCACAAGCTGATTCTTTGAAAGGAAATACAAGATTGGCAAACCTTTAGCCAGATTCATCAAGAAAAAACACAAATAAATAAAATCAGAAATGAAAGAGGAAAAGAAACAACTAACAAAAAAATGCAAAGTATTCTAAGAAAATATTACAAACAACTACATGCCAACCAATTGGATAATGTGGAAGAAATGAATAAATTCCTAGAAATATACAGTCTTCCAAACTGAATCAGGAAGAATCAGAGAATCTAAATAGACAGATTGCAATAAGTAAAATTGAAGCAGTAATATAAAATTTCCCAACAAATAAAAGTATTGGATAGGACAGCTTCACTTGAGCATTTTACCAAATATTCAAACAAGAACTAACACCTATCCTTCTCAAATTATTCCAACAAATTCAAGAGGAAGGTCCTCCCAAGCTCATTATATGAGGCCAGCATTATTCTAATTCTAAAAACAAATAAAGACACTACAAAGAAAGATAATTATAGGCTAATATCCCTGATGAACATAGATGCTAAAATTCTCAACAAAATATTAGCCACCAAATCCAGCAATACATTAGAAACATCATACACCATGATCAAATGGGATTTAGTCCAGGGATGCAAGATTGTCACAATACTTGAAAAGCAATCAATGTGATATACCACATAAACAAAATAAAGAATAAAAACCACATGATTATATCAATAGATGCAGAAAAAGCATTTGATAAAATCCAACAACCATTATGATCTTCAAGCAAAGTGGGAAAAGAAGGAACAAACCTCAACAAAATAAAGACCATATATGACAACCTCACAGCCAACATCATACTCAATAGGCAAAAACTACAAGTGTAGTTCAGGAACAAGTTCAGGAACAAGACAGTGATGTCTGCTTTCACCACTGTTATTCAATAGAGTATTGGAAGTCCTAGCCACAGCAATCAGAAAAGAATAAATAAAAGGCATCCAAATTGAAAGGAGAAAGTAAAACTGTCACTATTCTCAGATGATATCATATTGTACATAGAGAACCCTAAAGACTACTCCAGAAAGCTAATAGAGCTAATAATTGAATTTGGCTAAGTAGCAGGATACAAAATTAATATTCAGAAATTGGTGGAATTTCTATCAGAAATTGATATGTGGAATCTAATGAATAAAATAAAGTGACAAACAAAATAGAAATGGAGGCATGGATACATGGAACAGACTGAAAGAAGGGGAAGAGATTAGCCAGAGAACATGTAGGCATAACCAAGAGAAACAGACAAAAACAGTATGGTGATGGCCAGAGGGAAGTAGGGATGTGGACTTGGTGGAAGTGGGCAAAGGAGGAGAAAATGGGGACATATGTAATACTGTCAACAACAAAAACAGAAAAGTCCTTTCATCCCACCCCCAACTATTGGCAAACAACTAATCTATAAATAGTCCTGTTATCAATGAGTATAAGAAACACATACATGCACATTCTCATATACATGAATACATCTATACATACACAGCACACACAATCACACTCATCATAAAGCTTATAAAGAAAAATAAGTTTACATAAGAGTGAGTGAAGGTAAAAAGAATATTTTGAAAGATTTACTGCACCAAACAGAATTGTTTTGAGGAAAAACCTCATACTCATTATTAATTAAATGGAAGAACATGAACACTGAAAGAGGAGATAAAATATTAAATAAGACAATGTAAAATAGTCTCAGATGAAAAGGATGCTGAATGATTAGCAAACTGATGTAAAAGAGAGCAGGATGAAAGAAGGAACTATTGCAAGAAAACTAAAAATTAAATATCTGTATATATATTACCTTTAGCAATAAAAAGAGCAAAATGGACACTACATAAAATTAAGTCAATGATTAAGGAAATCTGAAGAACTTTTCCAGAAAGCAGTCAAAGATGAAAAGACAAGAGATTAAAAATGTAAAATAGGAATGAAATTGCATTCATGGCCAATAGCTATTTTAAAAAATCTTTATTGTTGTATTATGTATTTCCTTCTTTTTCCCCTATTGACACCCTCCTCCCTGCTCCTGTACCCCTCTGCCTTCACCACACTATTGTCTATGACCACTGGTTATACATATATGCATATAAGCTATTTGGTTTATCTCTTTCTGCCCCTCCCCTCCACCAATTGCTATTTTGAAAGAAAGAAATTAGGCCAACTGGGACAGGGGCAATAACCTTCAATCTAAATAGGCTTTAAGATATAAGAGGAGGGAGAAAACCAGCCTTTTGTATCTGCAGAAAGATACAAGTCTACAGATTGAAATACCCCATTCTGCAACACATATTAAAACAAATTTAAAAAAAAAATTTAACATACATTTATCGGTTACTGTTCCAAATTTTTTTTAAAAAAAGGTGGCCTTGACTAAGCAGTTTAGTTGGTCAGCATGTCATTCCATGCACTAAAAGGCTGTAGGTTCTATACTCAGTCAGAGCACATATCTAGGTTGCAGGTTAGATCCCTGGTCTGGGGCACATATTGGAGGCAACTGATCGATGTTTCTCTCTCACATTGAAGTATTGGTCTCTCTCTCTCTCTCTCTCTCTCTCTCTCTCTCTCTCTCTCCCATCCTCTCTCTAAACATATCCTCTGGGTGATAATTTAAAAAATAAAGTGAATTTGAAAAAATAGCAGCAAATTAGAACCTCATCTTAGACATTCAAGATGGAAAATTGTATATTAACATCTGGCTACTGTCAAAATGTTCTTTGTATCTATGAGTCTGTTTCTATTCTGCTTATTTATTTTGATTTTTAGGTTCAATAATTGATAGACATGTACTTATTGTTATTTTATTGTTCATGTTTTTATCTTTTTTCTTCTTCTTCTTAAAGAAGACCCTTTAGCATTTCATGTAATACTGGTTTGGTGGTGATGAACTCTTTTAGCTTTTTCTTGTCTGGGAAGCTCTTTATCTGACCTTTAATTCTAAATGATAGCTTTGCTGGGTAGAGTAATCTTGGTTGTAGGTCTTTGCTTTACATCACTTTGAATATTTCTTGGGTGAAAAAGGTGAAGGGATTTGGAAGTACAAAATAGTAGTTATAGTATAGTCATGGGGATGTAAAATACAGCATAGGAAATATAGTCAATAATATTCTAATAACTATGTATGGTGTTAGATGGGTATCAGATTTTTTAGGATGATCACTTAATACGTTTTATAATGTCTAATCACTGGGGGGGTATACACCTGAAACTGATATTATATTATATATTAACTATAATTGAAAATTTTTAAAAATTATTTTTAAAAAGTAAAAAAAAATCTTTACAAGATTATGCTATAATCTAGTTTTTCCAAAATTACACGAATTAACTTTATGCAAAAGTAGTATTCCATTTTTCAGTTTAATAAATGTCAACCAATCATTGTTGTAAACTTCTGTAATAAAGTTACATAGAAATCCCTTTACAGAGCTGTAGACAAAAATAATTACGTTTCCTACCTATATTAGTTTGCTAGGACTGCCATAACAAAATACCACTGACTAAGTGACTTAAACAACAGATTTCTTTTTCACACTTATACAGGCTAGAAGTCCAAGATCAAGGTGTTGGCAGGACTGGTTTCTTCTGAAGCCTCCCTCCTGGGCTTGTAGATGACCAATTTCTCTCTGAGTCTTTACATGGTCTTTCTTCTATGTGGGTCTGTGTCCCAATCTCTTCTTATAAGGACATAGGTTGTCTTGGATTAGGGTCCACCTCAATAACTTCATTTTACCTTAATCACTTCTTTAAAAACCCTATCTTCAAATACAGTTGTATTTTAAATACTAGGAGTTAGAATTCAATATATAAATTCAGGGCAGGTGGGGCACAATTCAGCCCATAATACAACCAAAATATTAAATAAAATAAACTTCTTCTCAGAGTCCCATCCAAAATTAAAAGTCAGAAGATATGAAACAACTAATTCAGAGTTTTGTGGGTGAGAAAAACTATTCAATTAGTACTTCTATACCCAGTCATGCTATAATTCATATATAAAGACAACTTAAAGATTTGTCCAACTATTTAATGGCTCTGAAGATTTATTCCTGTTGATCAAGATATAAAACACAATAATTATAAAAATTAATTATGAAAAAAAGTGTGTACAAATGACAGCCATGTTAAAAAAAAAAACAAAACAACAACATAGGGCTTGAGAAACAGTAATTATACTGGATTTGAATTCCCCAAATTAGTTCATGGACATAAGAGAGATAAAAGAGAATTAAAATTTTAAATTACTTAAAAACTTTAAAAAATAATAAATAAATAAAAAACCTTAAAATCCCCTTAGTATCTTCACTTTTATTTCAGTTGTGTCAATAGTTGCGGCAATTCTTGATGTTTATAACAAGTGTGTGCATTTGTTCTTCTTAAAAGTAAACTTTGTAGAAATAAAAAGTCATATAACTTCCAAATTATAAGATAAAACAAAGCATGGTTCACTTAAATCAATAATTCTCAAACTTTTGGTATCCGTACTCTTTTATTCTTAATTATTGAAGACCCATAAGAGTTTTTTGGGGTTTTGTTTTGTGTTTTTTTGTTGTTGTTTTTTATCCTCACCCAAGGACATTTTTGCATGTATCTTCAGATAGAGCAGGAGAGAGAGAAGGAGGAAGAAAGAGAGAGAAACATTGATGTGAGAGAGACATATCAACTGGTTGCCATCCACACGACCACAACCGGGGCCCGGGACAAACTGCAACTGAGGTGTGTGCCCTTAGCGGGAACCGAACCTGGAACTCTCTGGTCTGTGGGCTGACGCTCTAACTGCTGAGCCAAACCAGCCAGGGCTGAGTTTTTGTTTATATAGTTTATATATGTTTTAACATTTACCATATTCAAAATCAAAACTGGGCAATAAAAAATACAGTTGTAGACAGATACACATTTCATTAACTGTCAGAATAATGACATCATCACCTGTCATGCTACCTCTGGATAACTCCACTGTACACTCATGAGCAAATGGAACTGAATAGTGCTAATCACGTTTTAGTATTCATTTCCAAGATCATTAGCTGAGAACTGCTGATGTAAATAAACAAATGAATAAAAAGACACCAATAAACCCAAAAAGAAGTTGAAAAAATAAGACAAAATGTATCTTAAAGAAGATATTATAAGTAAAGATTAAGAATGAAATGTGATTCACTTTTGATACCAAAAACACCTGCAGGTTGGCTTTCTTCCACCGCCTCCCCCCCCAATCCTGAAAAGAACTTGCAATGTACACTGATAGCCTCTGTTTTCCAAAATCTAAAGGACACCTTTCAGGCATCAAGTTTCCTGACTGTAGTGACAGTCCCAGTGACTCACCATTTTTCCTCATTGTCATTGACTCTATTTTCTGCCAGTTCTTCTCTAATGTCTTTTATCATTGCTTTAGTTTGTTTTGTAGTTAGTTGCTTTTGTTTGTTTGTTTACTTACTTTTAGACTTCTCTGTGCTTCTCTGATTTCTGTTTTCTTACCGTCTTCTCTTTAAACACTATCTTTAAGGACATCTCACCCTGGAGGACATCTCACTAACCTGGTTTAATAAAATCTCTATGAAATTTATCTCATGGTTTTAATGCATATATAAATCATATATTTATATATGTTCATATATTAAACCCTTATAGAACATACCAGCTTGAATATAAAATGGATCTTTTAAGTGCAACACATTCAAAACTATATTAAAAAACGTTCTCCCCTCCCATTCTATTAATCATCTTGTCTTGTTGATTTTACTTTCCAGTTATTTTTACAAACCTGTATTTTTTCTTTTACATTTTATTATTAGTGACCTAATTCAAAATGTTGTTATATCTTCCATAAACTGTTAGAAAACCCTCTTTGTGGTCTTCCAGCCACCAATCTAGACTTCTTTTGATGACTTTTCATCTTCATTCAGAGCAATCATCCTTAAAGGCCAATGCTGTCTCTTAACTCAAACTGAAAAACGTCATCACCTACAAAGCATCTTAGTATGACATACAAGTCCCACTATCTACCTCTGTCACTTAATCTCTGCCACTCTGCCTAGGAAGTTGAAAATAAATTATATATATATTATTATTATTAGATATATATTATTATTAATATATATTGTTATTATATATTAATTATATATATATATATATAGAGAGAGAGAGAGAGAGAGGGATATATTTATATTTTTGGCAATAAATGCCAAAATCAATAAATAATTTTATCTTATTTAAATTAATTTATTTCTAAAACTCTAAAAATTAAAATATTATCCAAAGTATTGCAAGTAGAGAAGAATATTGCATATTTTTATTTAGGTTATAGTTACCACAATTCAACCATTAAATGATTTATATATATACTGTCAGCAACATGATAAAAAGTTTATGTTGTGATTTTAAGGTAAAAAAATATATAAAGTTGCACATATACTATGATTGAAACTATGCTTTTAAATTCTGACTGGCACAAGAAAAAAATATATTGGGGAAAAAAATCACCACCAACATAATAATACTGATTTTAGGGAAAACATTTTTCTTGTCCCTCCCCCCATTATTTGATAATGTAATCATACTGCATTATAATAGGAAAAAATAATATTGATTTTAAAGATCTATGAAACTAAATCTTAGATGTTTTCTGGCTTTATTAGTAATATCAATATTTTTATCATTGATATGACATAAATTAGTAAGCAAACAGAAGTCCATTGTGTTTAATTTTTTCTCTTTTCACTATGTTTTGGGACTTACATAACTAGGTGCCAGTGCAGAAATTAAGATTTACACACCTAGCCCGGATGGTGTAGCTCAGTGATTGAGCTACCAAGAGGTTGCTGGTTTGATTCCGGGTCAGGGCACAAGCCCAGACTGTGGGCCCGATCCCCCAGTTGGGGGCATGCAGGAGACAGCCAATCAATGTTTGCTCTCATCGATGTTTCTATCTTTCTCTCCCTCTCCCTTCCTCTCTTTCTAAAAAATCAATAAAGAAAAAAAAAGTTAAAAAAAAAAAAAAAAGATACACACACCTAGAATAAAAATTGTTCTATCAAAAATATCTGTAGTTAAAAAAAGTGTGTGTGTCTGTCTATGTGTGTACTTTACCTTTATATATACTGTCTCAGATCTTCATGGGAATTTAGACATTTAATCTTTATAGTGGCTAAGAGCTCAGGAGTAGATACCGCTTGAGTTTGTTGTTCTTAGCTCTGTCACTTACCAATTGTGTTATCTTGGGCAAGTTATTTAACACCATTGTGCCTTAGATTTCAACTGTGTAAATGGGAATAACAAGAACACCTACCTCACATGGTTGATGAGGATAAAATCAATAGAATATGAAGAGCACTTAGAACAGTGTGGGACACATATTAAGCATTAAATAAATGTCAATTAGTATCTATTATTACCATAATATTTTGGATAAATATACAAAATATGTCTGTACTAAACAGTGTATAAGTACATTATAATTAGTTTTTTCACATGCATTCTTCATTATTCATTTGAAATCTCAGCACAAAACTGTGAAATAGATAGGGCAGGTATTACAAACATTTTTGCATATGAGAAATCTAAGTCTCACAGAGTTACCTGCCCAGAGTTTGAAATTTAGACATTTACCAGATAAAATACACTGACTCATGAATATTCTAGTATTGCACCAGGGCCCAGTCTCATCATGACCAAAGTTTCTGAGTGAGATGAATTACCTGGCCAAAAGTGAGAAGTTGAAGATCTCTGCTGTTTTCATTTCTTATTTCAATGTAAGTGGGCATATACTTATAAATGTTAAACAACAGGTTGGAGCAGGAGGAAGCTCTGGTTTATAACATTTGCCCATTTCCTATTTCTCTGGTATAAATTATCCCACTACGGCCAATTTCAAACTACAAATCTTAAATCAGTGACTATAGAGTCTGGAAGAGATGAGCACAATGGGCTCTCCCTAACCAATATAAGCTGACTCCAGTACATCATAAAACATAAAGAAATACAATGATCACAAATGGAAAATTTTGCCCATGGTTGGTCTCAGTGTTTAAATTAACATTGAAACTATTTCTCTAGCAATATTATATATGAATTATGTCTAACCAGACCACTTCAATTGTTTTCACTTAAGACTTTAGAGCCATCTCATATTAGAATAACTATTCAGTTATATAATCTCCCAGGTCACATCTTTTTCTTTCTGGGTTTAGTGTTACCCTGAACCATATAGAGATGCTCTCCAGTTTCTTTCTTTCAATGCACTTATAAAGGGTTTTTGTGTGTTCTGAGATGTTTATTAGATGCTTGGCAAAGTTACCAAGAAAACCACATTATTAGGACTGTTTTGTCTTTAGGTAAGTTTAACGAAGCTTACCTAAACTCAGTGTTTCACAGTTTATTTCTATTCAGACCTTCTTCAGACCTTATAAATTTAGATATCACACTTTTTCAGATTAAATGTTTCTTATTCTTCTACATTCCAGTGCTGTAGACCCTTGCCAGCATGAGTGCCCTGACAGTGCTGAGAGATCAAAGGAAGGCATTTTTCTCTGGTTCCTCATAATCTTTATGAACACTCAGTGTATTCAAAATAGATTCTTGACCAGATTTAGGGGAGCTTGGGACAATTCGAATTACTTTCTATTTTGTCTTGTGTAATTGCAAAGAGCAATTATCTCAGAAATGGTAAGTCAAGTGCTCCTAGATCCTTTAAAAACATAAATGTATATTTGAATAATGATGAGCCACCATATTTTACTACTAATGATAATGATAGTAAAACAGTTTTCATAGGGCATAATACAGTTGCTTGTTGTATTAATGTCCTAAGTGCCATTGTATCATTTTGCATTTACTCAAAGAAAATATATAAAAATATATAAAAGACTATGCTGATATCTTGTTAATCTTCTTAGTACCTTAGACATACATTTAGTTATGGATCATACTGACTTAGCAGAGTATAATTGATTATCTATAATTCTGGCTCTAATGGGTAGTATTAGTGCTCCAAATTTACAAAATACAAGATAGAATTGCCTGTTGAACTCTTCAAAGATCACTGATGATTAGAAAAAAAAAAAAAACCTCCTCTTCAGACATGTGGAGGCAGTGGCAATGCTGGAGAGCATCAGTTCCTGATGAGAAAGGCATGATCCTCCTCCTCCTTATCATTTTCATACTTTCATCTGTCTCACTATGTACCACAGCTTCAAACCAGTCACTCAGGGACTGGCTTCTAGATTTTTTCTGTTTTGAGTTTGACAGGTGAGGCTTAATGATAAGTAAACTGCCTGCAGCAGAAATAACTTAATCATGTACAATATGGTAAACCTTTGCCTTGGTGGTAGGAGTGAGTAAAATAGTGTTGATTAAAGAACTTTGGGTAAATATACTGTAGCATGGGTACAATAATAACATACCATACTTAAAATGCTGTAGCATCTAACATTTACTCTAGCATTTTTCTGTATCTACAGGAAATTCTACTTAAGAAATTAGAAAGGTGTTTTATAAAATCTGAGAACACACATATCAATATTCTGTCTTCTAAAAGTTGCCCCTGAGATAATGGGTTACATGTAAGTGGTTTAACTGAGAGGTGATGCCTGGAAGCACAAGGTGAGAAGGACAGAATGAGAAGGGAAGAGGATCATAAAGAGGATGCATTCAGGGGTAAGATACCTCTGGGAATCCTTAAAAGAAAATATAAATACACCTCCAAGAAAGGAGATAGCTAGGGTATTTTACCATCTCGCTTCCCTCAGTGTTTGAGGGTGGCTTTTTGGGGTTTTAAAGTCAAAACAATTTGGGCTTACCATGTACTACTGGTTAACATGGCCTTAGGTAGAGAGAGACACTGGTTCATAAGGTAGGAACCACTGGTATATAAAATAACTACATCAAAACTAGAGGTGAACACCAGAATTGGCTGAGGGAATATGAATAAAGCACTGCTGTGTCTGCTACAACAAATTAAGTTCAATCATGGTTGATTTAAGCTTGGAAGGAATAAAAAAGCAAAGACTAAGTGTGCAAAGTTGATGGTGGCAGCCAGTGAATAGACAATATAAATCCACTCTGCTCTCTCTTCCTCTCTTATTGTTCCTCTTCTCTCAGGAGATTTTCTGACCTCACACTAAACTTCCATACACTCATAATCACCAAAGCATATGAGTGCCACCCATTTTTACATTCCATGAATCTGCATTCTGCATTCTTTCTCAATCACTTAGAAAAAGAGCCAAATTAAGTGAAGGTAAGCAATTGATCAGATATAGAGTTCAGAGTAATGATTATAAGGATAATACAACAGCAAGAAAAAAAGATATAGAAATTATAAAAAAGATATAGAAATTATAAAAAAGAACTGGTAAGAAATGAAGAATAACAAATCTGAAATTAAAAATACACTGAAAGTAATAAACAGTAGGCCCAATGAAGCAGAAGATAAAATCAGTGATTTAGAAGACAAGAAAAAACAAACAAACAAACACCCAATAAGAGCAGCAAAAAGAAAAAAAAACCTTTAAAAAATGAAGATAGTTTAAGGAACCTTTGGGACAATATGAAATGTAAAAACAACCATGTGATAGAAGTACCAGAAGAAGAAGAAGAAGAGAGAGAAAGGGATCAATAACTTATTTGAAGAAATGATTTCTGAAAAATTCCTTAAACTGGTGAAGAAAAAAGACATAGAAGTCCAGGAAGCACAGAGTGTTCCAAACAGGATAGACCCAAAGAGGTCCACACCAAGACATCATAATTAAAATACCAAAAGTTGAAGACTAGGAGAGAATCTTAAAAACCACAAGAGAAAGGCAGTCAGCTACCTACAAGTGAGCTCCCATAAGAGGGTCAGCTGATTTCTCAACAGAAACATTTCAGACCAGAAGGGTTTGGCATGAAATATTTAAAGTGATAAAAAAGAAGAACCTACAACCAAGGCTACTTTTCCCCTTGGTGTCCTTTGCCCTTACTTGGCACAGAGACTGTCCAGGGAGTGAATATGTTTGCTGACAGCAACACTTGGAACCACCAGTGAGCTAGTAGTGAGGAAGCTGTCCAGTGCCTTTGGGGCTGTGCTTGCAATAAAGAAAGAATTGCCTTGAAGGTTAACTTGCAAGAGGGACAGTGAACTCAGACAGACAGATGTTTTCATCATTTATTCCAAATAAACCATCCACCCAGTGTTTGTTCCTCCTGCCCCTTGGCTTCTTTAAATTTCACAATTAAATATTTCATTTTCAAAGTAATATGTATTTGTATTTATCTGTTGACACTAAATAATAGAGGTAATTAAGGAAAACACCTGATCTTTGGTGAAGGGTAACTACCAACATTTTACTCACACACACACACACACAGCATATATTTGCATTTTTTTCTTTATAAAAAAAGGATTTACAAAGAATATGTGAGTGGTAGCAAGAGACACACATAATTACTGTTTCTTATTGCATTATTTATTCAAAACTGCATTATTTTTTTCTTTTATTTGAACTTCTTTATCACATAAATATACAGTCTTGAAATGGCATATTCTTACAGTTGAATAAGACGTTTGACACCTCCTATACTTGCATGCTCAGTTTTTTTAATGTTGTAATAAAAAAGTATCATGAGCCCAGGTGGTGTGGCTAACTTGGTTGAGCATTGTCTCATACACCAAGAGGTCACTGGTTCGATTCCTGGTCGGGGCACATGCCCAAGTTGCAGGTTCAATCCCCAGTATGGGGCATGTAGGAGGCAACAGATTGATGTTTCTATCTCATCAATGTTTCTCTCTCTCTCTCTCTCTAAAATTAATACAAACATATTTTAAAAAGTAAAAAAAAATATATGTATATAAATAAATAAATAAAATTGAGGGAGAAATAAAGTGTTTCCCAGACAAGAAAAAGCTGAAGTTGCTTGTTACTACCAAACCAGTATTATAAGAAATGTTAAAGGGGCTTAAGAAACAGAAGAAGCCCTGGCCAGTGTTGCTCAGTGGTTAGAGTGTCTGCCCACAGACCAAAGGGTCGTGGGTTGAATTCCTGGTCAAGAGCATGTACCTGGGTTGCAAGTTTGATCCCCAGCCATGATCAGGGCAGGTGCAGGAGGCAGCCAATTGATGTCTCTCTCTCACATCAATGTTTCTCTCTCTCTCTCTCTCTCTTTCTCTACCCCTTTCTCTCTCCCTTCCACTCTTTCTAAAAATCAGTGGAAAAAGATGTCCTCAGGTGAAGATTTACAAACAAATATGAAGAAAACAAAACAAAAAAACAGAGGAGCATAGTTAAAAAATAGTAATAAGGCAATAAATACATACATATCAATAATCACTTTATATGTAAATGGCTTAAATGCTCCAGTCAAAAGATATAAGGTAGCTAATGGATAAGGAAACAAGACCCATGTATATGCTCTCCTTAAGAAACCCACCTCAAAATAAAAGATACACACGGACTAAAAGTAAAGGGATAGAAAGAGATATTACATACAACTGGAAAGGAAAAAACAGCTGGGGTAGCAATACTTATATCTGACAAAATTGACTTTAAAGCCAATAATATAGTAAAAGACAAAGAAGGACACTACATAATAGAAGGATCAATCCAACAATACTATATAACCATTTTAAACTTTCATGCACCCAACATAAGAGCACCTTAATATGTAAAGCAAATCTTGATGTACATTAAGGGAGAGAGTGACAGTAATCAGTTATAATAGGGGATTTTAGCACCCCATTGACATCAATGGACAGATCTTCCAGATGGAAAATCAATAAGGAGATGAAAACCTTAAATTACACACTAGATCAAATGGATTTAATTGATATCTTCATAACATTCCAACCCAAGGCAGCAGAATATACATTCTTTTCATGTGCACATAGAACATTCTCTAAGATAGACCATATGTTAAGACAAAAAAAAAAGTCTCAATACATTTAAGAAGACTAAAATCATACCAAGCATCTTCTTGAAATAAATTACAAGAAATAAACTGAACAACACACAAAGACATGGACACTAAATACCATGTTACTAAATAATGAATGGGTTAACAATGAGATCAAGGAAGAAAACAAAAGACACCTTGAAACAAATCTGTGGGGTACAGAGAAAAGAGTCCTAAGAGGAAAATTCATAGCATTACAGGCCTATCTCAAGAAACAAGAAAAAGCTCAAGTAAACCATCTAACTTTACACTTAAAGGAACTTGTAAAAGAATAACAAACAAAGTCTGGAGTGAAAAGAGGGAAGGAAATAATAAAGATCAGAGCAGAAATAAATGAACGAGAGTCCAAAAAACAATACTAAAGATAAGTGAAACCAAGAGCTGGTTCTTTGAAAAGATAAATGAGATTGACAAACCTTTAACCAGAAACATCAAGAGAAAAAGCGAGTGGAACAAAATAAATAAAATCAGAAATGAAAGAGGAGAAATAACAACTGAAACTGGAAAATACAAAGGATTGTAAGAAAATATTATGGACAACTATATGTCAACAAATTGGACAGTCTAGAAGAAATGGATAAATTCCTAAAAATTACAACCTCCAAAGCTAAATCAGGAAGAATCAAATAATGTGAATAGACAGATTAGAACTAGTGAAATTGAAGCAGTGATAAAAAACAAAACAAAACAAAACAAAAAAACTCCCAACAAACAAAAGCCCTGGACCAGAAGGCTTTACAGGTGAATTTTACCAGACATTCAAACAAAAACTAAAACTTATCCTTCCCAAATTATTCTAAGAAATTCAAGAATAGAAAAGACCTCCAAGTTCATTTTTTGAGGCAAGCATGATCTTACATCCAAAACTAAAGACATTACAAAGAAATAAATATGTTGGCCAATATGCCTGATGAACATAGATACTGAAATCCTCAACAAAATATTGACAAACTAAATTCAGCAATACATTAAAAACATCATACACCATGACCAAGTAGGATTTATTCCAGGATGCAAGGTTTGTACAATATCCACAAAACAATAAACTTGATAAATCACATAAAAAATGGAAAGATAAAAACCACATGGTCATATCAGTAGATGCAGAAAAAGCATTTGATAAAATTCAGCACCCATTTATGAGAGAAAGTATCCACAAAGTGGGAGTAGAGGGGAAAAAATCTCAATGTAATTAAGGCCATATATGACAAACCCACATCAACATCATATTGAATGGGCAAAAATTAAAAGCCTTCCCCTTAAGATCAGAAATGAGATATAGTACTACCTAGCCACAGCAATCAGACAAGAAGAGGAAATCAAAGGTATCCAAATTGGAAAAAGGAAAACTGTCATTATTTGCAGATTATCATATTGTATATAAAGAACTCTACAGATTACACACACACACACACACACACACACACACACACACACACTACTAAAACTAATAAATGAATTCAGTAAAGGAGCAGGATACAAAATGAATATCCAGAAATTTGTTGCATTTTTATACACAAATAATCAAACACCAGGGAAACTGAAAAAGCGGTGATATTCTCAACTGTTTCAAAAAAGCATAAAATACCTAGGGATAAATTTAACTAAGTATGTAAAAGACTTGTACTAGGAAAATTATAAGAGGCTGAAGAAAGAAATCGAGGAACATACAAATAAGTGGAAGCATATACTGTGTTCACGGATAGGAAGAATTAACATCATTAAAATGTCCATACTACCCAAAGAAATCTACACATTCAACGCAATTCCTATCAAGATACCAATGGAATATTTCACAGAACCAGAACAAATGTTTCAAAAATTTGTATGGAACCGCAAAAGACCACAAATAGCAACAGTGATCTTGAGGAAAAAGAACAAAGTTGAAAGAATCACCCTACTTGATATCAAACTATACTACAAGGCTATAGTAATCAAAAGAGCATGGTACTAGCATAAACACAGACACATAAATCAATGGAACAAAATAGAGAGCCCATAAATAAACCCACAGTTTGATGGTCAATTAATATTTGACAAAGGAAGCAAGAACATCAATTGATTAAAGACAGTCTATTCAATAAATAGTGTTGGGAAAATTGGATCAATATGTGCAAAAAAATGAAAATAGACCACCTTCTTACACTGCACACAAGAATAAACTCAAAATGGATTAAAGACTTAAATGTTAGACTAAAAATCATAAAAATCCTGGAATAAAACATAGGCAGTAAAAATCTCAGACATTTCTCATAGCAATTTTTTTTGATATATCGCCCTTGACAAGGGAAACAAAAGAAAAAATAAATTAATGGGACTTAATCAAACTAAAGAATTTTTGTACAGTGACAGAAACCATCAACAAAATGAAAAGACAACCCACTGAATGGGAGAACATATTTGTCAATGATTCATCTGATAAAGGGTTAATATCCAAAATTTATAAATAACTTATAAAACTCAACACCAAGAAAACCAACAATCCAATTAAAAAATGGGCAAAAGATCTGAATAGATACATCTCCAGAGGACATACAGATGGCCAATAGACATATTAAAAGATGCTTAATGTCACTAATCATCGGAGAAATGCAAATTAAAACCACAATGAGATATGACCTTGTGCACCCCTGGTGGGAATGTATATTGGTTCAGCCACTGTGGAAAGCAATATGGAGTTACCTCAAATAATTAAAAATAGAATTGCCTTCTGACCTAGCAATTTCACTTCTGGGAATTTATTCAAAGAAACCCAAAACACTAATTCAAAAGAATGTATGTGCCCCTATATTCATTGCAGCATTATTTACAATAGCCAAGATTTGAAAGCAGCCAATTGTCCATCATTAGATAAGTGGATAAAAAAAGCTGTGGTGCATTTACACAATGGAAATGCTCCTCTGCCATAAAAAGAAAGAAATTTTTACCCTTTGTGACAACATGGAATGATGTGGAGAACATTATGCTAACTGAAATAAGCCAGTCAGAGAAAGGGAAGTACCATATTATTTCACTTATATGTGGAATTTAATGAACAAACTGAGAGATCAAGCAAAATAGAGACAGACTCATAAGTAGAGAGCAGATAGACAGCTCAAACGGGAGGTGGGGAGAGGGATTGAGGAAAAATTAAAAAAGAGAGAGAGAACTCATAATCATGGACAACAGTGTGGTGATGTTATGGAAGGCAAGGGAGGGAGGAGGTATAAGAGGACATAGAAGGGATAAATGGCAATGAAAAAAACAAAATAAATTAAAAAAACAAAGACAAGGAAAAAAAGTTAAACTTACTTACCTAATTACTAATTTCCTCAGAAATACTTTCTGCTTTCAAATGACATATTATTATCTGATCAACTCTTATATACTAAATATTTTTTTATTAAAAAATTATCTCACCCAAAGATATTTAAAATTTCTCAATGGACTAATGAATATTTAATACCTTAACAGGATAATTAATGTAATACTTTTAAGTAAAATGGCAGGTTGATGGTAGAAGAATTTGGAGGGTTAGAGACATTCCTATTTGTGGATTTTTTCCCTCAATGTTTGATTAACAAATATACACCATCTGAAACACCAGTCAGAAAGAATATATGTACCCCTATGTTCATAGCAGCACTATTTACAATCACTAAGATCTGGAAACAGCCCAAGTGTCCATCAATAGATGAGTGGATAAAAAAGCGGTGGTACATATACACAATGGAATACTATGCAGCTGTAAGAAAGATCTCTTATCCTTTGAGACGACATGGAAGGACCTGGAGAGTACTATCCTAAGTGAAACAAGCCAATCAGCAAAAGACAAATGATCTCACTTATTTGTGGAATATAATAAACAAATAAACTGATGAACAAAATAGACCCAGAGACATAGAAGTAGGGTACAGACTGACAAACTTTGTGGGGTGGCAGGAGGGGAGGAAAGAGATAAACCAAAGAACTTATATGCATGTATATGTAACCATGTACATAGACAACAATGCTGAGGATGGGGTGATGGGGGGGGGTTGTGGGCGGGAGGAGGGTGTCAGTGGGGGAAAAAGTAGAAACATCTGAAGTAAAAATAAATTAATAATAATAATAAAAAGAAATATACACCATTTGGACAGTCACAGAGAATAATATTATATTGAAAAGTCTGACAAATCCAGCTTTAATTATACTTATTTCTTAGTTAACTTAGTTTCCACATTTTTTTTTAATCCTCACCCAAGGATATTTTTCCATTTTTGTTCAGATAGAGTAGGAAGGAGGGAGAGAGACAGAAACATCGATGTGAGAGAGACACACCGACTGGTTGCCTCCCACACGACCCCAACCAGGGCCGGGACGAACTGCAACTGAGGTACGTGCCCTTGAGTGGAATTGAACCTGCGACTCATTGCTCCGCAGGCCTATGCTCTAACTGCTGAGCCAAACCACCCAGGGCTCCCCATGTATTTTTAAATGGATACAAAATTGAAACTGTTTATTTTCTTTCAATTTTATTTCCATTCTGTATAAGAGTTTGTGGGGGAGGCAGTTTGAAAGGCACCAGAGACATATGGGGAAGAACTGAGCTGTTTGGCCTTGGGATGAGGCCTGGAGAGGCAGCTTTCTCTGGGACAGATATGCTGGCAGAGGCCATTGTTCCTTTGGTGTGTCCTTCCCCGGGGTGGCAGATGACCGCTTTTTCTGGGACTCTAGCAACCTGGTGTACACTGTTTGACATGTCCTGGTGATTCCCTGAGGCCCTGTCCCACCTAACTTTTAGGACCACCCAAGCTGTTTCCAATGGCTTCATCATACGATTGGCCTGTCTTGGATCCTGCTTCAGATTTTTTCAAATTCTCTCAAACAAGCAGCATCTGGTCTCAGTGAGCCCCATATCTCTCGTTAAGTGGCTCCAGGCCTGACACTGGAACCAGCCTTGGTTCACAACTTGGCTTTTCCTGGGCACCTCCAAGCCCAGCACAAGAAGCAGCCATTGGCAGATCATTTTGTAGCTTATGCCTTGTGGCTCTGGATAGAACACAGGCAGTGGCTCACCTTGCCCCAGAGCCAGCACACCTAGTGAACAGGTACAGACCACATCGAAGCACCACCACCCAACCACCTCCACAAGTGACACACTCAATGAGTGGACTCAGTGGGTACCAGAACCCTGCAAAAGTAAGTCTTGTTCTGTGTGGTGGGCCCCTACACCGCTGATCCTCCAAGAGAATCAGAGGCCAGTGGTCAGTGGGCACAGCCAGTTCTTGCAGCTGATCAGCCTGAATAAATCCCTCCCATTGATGTTCCAACAGCAATCAAGACTCAATTACAACAGAAGAGTGCACAGTCCACACTAGGGGTGCACCTCAAGGGCCCAGTTAGGGTGACGAGGGAGGCTGTGCCACTGGATCCTATAGGACACCTACAACAATAGGCCACCCTACCAAGCCTAAGAGATATAGCAACTCTACCTAATACATAGAAACAAACACAGGGAACCAGCCAAAATGAGGAGACAAACATGTCCCAAATGAAAGAATAGAACAAAACTCCAGGAAAATAACTAAACAAAATGGCAATAAGCAATCAATCAGATGCAGAGTTCAAAACACTGTTTATAAGGACGGTCAAGGAACTTAGTGAGACCTTCAAGGAATTTAGTGAGAACTTCAAGGTACTTAAAGAGAACTCCAAGGAACTTAGTGAAAACATCAACAATGTAGAAAAGGACCAGTCAGAAATGAAGAATGCACTAACTGAAGTAAAGAATAATTTACAGAGAATCAATAGTAGAGTAGGTAAAGCCAAGAAGCAAACCATCAATTTGGAATATAAGGAAGCAGAAAACACCGAATCAGAACAGCAAAAAGAAAAAAGAATAAAATTTTAAAAATGAGGATAGTGTTAAGGAGCTTCTGGACAACTTCAAGCATGCCAACATTTGCATCATCGGGGTGCCAGAAGGAGAAGAGACAGAGCAAGAAAATGAAAACCTGTTTGAAAAAAATGACAGAAAACTTGCCTAACTTGGTGAAGGAAAATGATGTACAAGTCCAGGAAGCACAGAGTCCCAATCAAGATGAACTCAAAGAGGTCCACACCAAGACACACCACCATCAAAATGTCAAAGGTTAAAGACAAAGAGAGAATCTTAAAAGCAGCAAGAGAAAAGCAGTTTGTTACCTACAAAGGAGCTCCCATAAGACTGTCAGCTGATTTCTCAAAAGAAACTTTGCAAGCCAGAAAGGAGTGGCAAGAGATATTCAAGGTGATGAAAAGCAATGACCTACAGTGAAGATTACTCTATCCTGCAAAGGTATCATTTCGAATTGATAGACATATCAAGAGTTTACAAGACAAGAAAAAAACTAAAGGAGTTCATCACCACAACAAGTATTATATGAAATGTTGAAGGGTCTTCTTGAAGGAGAAGAAGAACAAAAATATGGACAATAAAATGGCAATTAATACATATCTATCAACAATTGAATCTACAAACAAAATGAGCAAGCAGAACCGAAACACTCTTAGATACAGAGAACTTTCTGTTGCTTGCCAGATGGGAGAGGGCTAAGGGGATGGGTGAAAAAGATGAAGGGATTAAGAAGGACAAATTTGTTGTTAGACTGATGAACCTCAAAGGGAATGTGGGAAGGAGGGCAGGATGAGATAAACCAAAGAACTTCTATGCATATATGCGTAACCAATGGACACTGACAATAGTGTGGGGTAGGTAGGAGGAGGTGGGATTGGGGAGGAGGAGGTCAATGGGAAAAAAAAAAAAGAGGGGGATATCTGTAATACATTCAACAATAAAAAATTTTTAGAAAAGAACAGCTTAAGACCATTCAATGGTTGTTCTTACTCATTCAGTGTCCCGAGCAATGGAGAACAGTCTTCAGTGGAAGGTTGAGCGCTCCAGTCTTCAGTAGGAAACTTCTGAATTAGCACAGAGGGCACTACATGCCTTCAGGCCAGTCTGTAATCCCAGGTTGAGCTGCAGTGAACTCAGGAGCTGGAGCAGTCCATTCACTCTGAAATTTCACCTCTTCCTTTTCAATCTCTTCAGGATCTCTGTAGAAGCAGAAATCAGGCATGCTCCTCCATGGGTATTCATGGGAGATCATGCCATGCATGTACAGAACTTCCAGGGCCAGCATCCACCACATCAGACACATAGAGTGAGTTCCCTTATAGTTACAAGGGATGGTAATATCAACATAACATAGAGGAGAGTCTGCGTTACACAGAGCAATGATAGGCAGGTTAACATAGGATGCCTCTGTGAGAAGCTGGCAGTCATCCCTGGAATCTGTAAACCACCAGAAGTCTAGTCTCCTGGAAGGCTGCTTGGATCTGGTTGATGAAGTTTCCAAGAGTCAGTGGCCAGAAATGGGAGTGGCTTCAGCGACAATAGCAAACTTCAGCACAGCTTTCTGGCCGGTATTCCTGGAGGATCTGACATCAGTGGCAACAATAGCACAAGCTGCCAGCATAAGCTTCTCCCAGTTTCTCCTCAGATTTATGATGTAGATGTCATCACTCTTCCTTTTGTAGATGTACTGTTCCATTTGGAAGTCAAGGTTGGTGCCACATAAGTGGGTTTTGGCTGCAAAGAATTTGAGGACATTCTTCTATTTCATTTGCAGGACACCAAGGGCTCTGGACATTGGGAAAGTTTCCTTTAAGTTATGCGGGAACCAAAAACAACACCATATGGGCCCCACTCTGGATAGCATGGAAAGGGTTCCCCGTATATTTTATTGAAGAACCATTTAAATAAGGTTTAACCTATTTTCTTTATTACCACTTAAAATATAATATTTGACATATATATATCAAATATTTGACATAACATTTGACACACAATATATTCTTTATTACCATTTAAAATATAATATTTGACATATATATCAAATATTTGACATAATATTTGACACACATATATCAGGCAAACACCTTTGAACTCACCACAAAATCTGAGAATAAAAATTTTAACAATATCTTGGCATGTGTCTATCTACTCTCCTCTCTGCCCTCTTTACCTCACTCCAGAAGTAACTAATCCATTTCCTGATTTATACATTTGTCATTATTTTTTTAAAGTGGTTTTATCATATATGATAGATCAACACATAACATATTGGCTAGTTTTACTTTTTTTTGAGATTTATAAAAAAACAATATGCAGTATTCTGGGACTTGTAACTTTGTATCTTGTTTTTCAATGTTACATTCCTAAAATTCATCCACATGGTTGCATGTAACATGTAGCTGCCTGTTTTTCTCTGCTGTGTAAAATTTTATTGTAAAAATATATTCATTTGTTTATCTAGCCTCCTATTCATATACATTTTAGTTGTTTCTTGTCTTTTGCTACTTTGAGTAATTTTTCTATAAATACTCTTGTACCTGTTTCCAGGTGCATATGTGAAAGTTTAGGTACCTAAATATACAAAGGATTCTTTATGTACCAAGATATAAAATGCTCTTCTTTAGAACCATCCCACATTAGGCTACTGTTTTCCGAATTGGGTGGAAATAAGCCAGATTGCCCCTTTTCCAGCATGCCAAGTTCCACCAGAACACAAGAACCATATTTTGTAATTATAAGCAACCTCTAAGACTAGAAGAAGGTAACTTTCTTAAGCAAGGTCAGTGTTCAAGCTCATTTGTATTCAGGTATTTTCTGGGGTGGGGGGAGGGAAGCAGGCATTAAAAAATAACACTAATAAGAGAAAATAAATGCATTTTCCCTTTCAGATAAATAATGATAAAGAGGCATCTGTACTGTGCATCCTCAAACTTTCCTGGAACTCTTCCATGTTCCTTTCCTCCAGCTTTTGGGTAATTTGGAGTTCAGCCAATACAGAAGTATATCATATGCAATTTATATGTAGCTAAGACAGCTGGACCACCAATCAGCTCTGTTAAAGACTATCATTGGAAAGGCTGCCATAGTTGGCAAGTAAATATATATATATGTAATTCCCCCCCCCTCAAAGCAACAGTGGGTTCTATGCATGTCACTTTTTTTTTTTTTTTTTTTTTGGATTGGTCATTTATTCAGTGGTGGTTACATTACCATGCTGGGTTTAAGCATAGATCAAGTAGGCTATAGTAGAGATAGCTGCCTGTGCTTGATTGACTATTTCAATCCATTGGTTTTCTTGAGCAGTGGTCATTTCATATGAACATATATTTATGTAAGATATGCTGGGCTTGTGATTAACTTGTATCTTTCTAAAAAATTGTTTTCTATTGGTATGGCTTTAAATAGCTCATTTGTGATGGCCCATGAATTTGTGTAAAGGTATATTTTTATCAATATTGGGATGATATGCTTTATGGCCAGGACAACTACCTGAAGTCAGCCTACTGTGGAAAACATTAATTGCTCTAAGGTATGAGCAATTTATCTTTATTATGGTATATGGCTATGGCTATGGCCTTTCTTAAGATTTTTCCATGTTGCAGAGATCCTCTTACAGTAAATCATAGCAAGATTTACACTGAGCCAGAAGATTGCGTAAAACAAGTGAGACTATTCATAAAATTAGCTAAGATATTTGCTTTACACCTTGCATTTCACAGTGTAAAATTTCAGATCTTATCTCATCTATTGGGTATTTAATGCAAAGGGCATTCACTGTAGAGTTTGTCAGTTCAGAGAGTTTCTTAACTTTTCATTTAATAAAACAAGCTCTCTCCATTAGGGATCAATGAAAAACTAGTGGTTGATACTCAGCCCAGACACCAAGGATAACTGAAGTCTAATCACCATTGTCTTCAATAAACTATGAGATTATTCTAAGATACCTATAATTTCATGGGAAATTGGAGGAGCTCCAGGATAGGGTTTGTTTTATTGTTGCCTGAAGTTTTTCAATGCTTCTTATTATAGGGATTCCTCTCAAATTTGGAAGCTTATTTGGTGATAGAGACTGTGGGTAAATTTCCAGTTGTGCAGCATGCTGCTTTCAAATGCAAAGAAGTCCATCTAGGCTTCATTCTCTCTGTATATTTATCTAACTCTTTGTGTCTTTACACTACATTTTGGTCATTTCTTCATATATAATTCTAGTCCACTAATTTGTTTTATGTGTCTTTTTTATACATGTCTTTTTAATAGCTTTGCTAAGGTATAATTGATATAGAAAAAATTGCTTACATTTAAGGTATACATCTTGCTGTGTTTGGACATTTGCATACCATCACAAAAACCAAGGTACCGTAACCTCCAAGAAACCTTCTTGTGTTTTTTATAATATAGTAAGAATACCTAACATGAGTTCTACTCTCTTTATATAGATATATTTTGTTAGTCCCCACCTGAGGATATTTTTCCATTGATTTTTAGACAGTGAAAGAGAGGGAGGGAGGGAGGGAGGGAGAGAAACATCGTTGTGAGAGTGACATATCAGTTGATTGCCTCTCACATGACCCTGACTGGGGCTGGAAATTGATCCTGCAACCCAGATGTGTGCCCTTGATTGGTGCTCTAACCACTGAGAAAATGGCCAGAGCTCTCTTAATATGTATATATTTTTTAATTTTTTTCTTTATTGATTTTAGAGAGAGAGGAAGGGAGAGGGAGAGAGAGAGAGAAACATCGATGAGAGAGAACATCAATTGGCCACCTCCTGCATGCCCCTTACTGGGCATTTGGCCCACAATCTGAGCATGTGCCCTGACCGGGAATCGAACTGGTGACCTCTTGGTGCATGAGTCAATGCTCAACCACTGAGCCACACCATCCGGGCTCTCTTAATATATTTTAAAGTACACAATATCATATTGTTAACTATAGATTCTATATTGTATAGCAGCTTTCTATAACCTGTTTATTTCATATAATAAAAACTTTATACTAAAATTAAAAACAGTTCCCTATTTCCCTCTCTTCCAGACACTGGCAATCACCATTCTGTTATCTATGTCTATAAATTTGACCATTTTAGGTACTACATATAAGTGGAATCACCCAATATTTTTTCTTTTGTGACTGGCTTATTTCACTTAGCATAATGTCCTCTGGGCTCACCCATGTTGATGCATATTGTAGGATTTCCTTCTTTGTTAAGGCTGAAAAAAATATGTACTTCCAAATCTTAACTATTGTTAATAACGCTGTAGTGAACATTGGAATGCAGATATCTCTTTGATATCCTGATTTCCATTCTTTTATATACAGTACCCAGAACTGGGATTGCTATAGCATTTGGCTACTATATTTTTAAGTATTTGAGAAACCTTCATACTTTTTCTGTAATGACTGTACCAGTTTACATTCCCACCACCAACATAGACGGGTTCCAATTTCTCCACATCTTCAACACAATTTATTATCTTTTGTTTTTTGGGTTTTTAAATCTTTTAAAATTTTTAAATTAAATGTATTGATGTAGCACTGGTTAATAAGATTATATAGGTTTCAAGTGTACAATTCTACGATACATTGTCTGTATATTGCATTGCGTGTCCACCACCCAAAGTCAAATCTTCTTTTATTACCATATATTTGATCACCTTTACCCTTTACTACTGTTGTCTCTGTGTATGAGTTTTTGTTTACTTTTCTTGTTTGTTTATTTTATTTTTTGCTTTGTTTTATATCTCACATATGAGTGAAATATAGCTCTTAATTTTTTCTGACTTATTTTGCTTAGCATGATATTCTCAGGATCTGTCCACATTGTCGCAAATGGCAGTATTTCATCGTTTCTTATGGTTGAGAAGTATTCCATGCACCACATCTTCATTTATCAAAGGACACTTCAGTTGTTTCCATGTCTTGGCCATTGTGAATAATGCTGCAATAAACATAGGGGTACATATATTTTTGCGAATAAATGTTTTCAAAATTTTGAGATTAGATACCCAGAAGAGGGGTTGCTGGGTCATATGGTAACTATATATTTTATTTTTTGAGGGGGCTTCATACCGTTTTTCATAGTGGCTGTACCAGTTTACATTCCCACCAGCAGGAAATGAGGGCTCCCTTTTCTCCACAACCTCTCCAACACTTACTACTTGTCTTGTTGAAAATAACCATTCTAATAGGTGTGAGGTGGTATCTCACTGTAGTTTTAATTTGCATTTCCCTAATAGCTAGTGAAGTTGAGCACCTTTTTATATATCTGTTGGTCATTTGTATGTCTTCTTGGGAGAAGTGTCTGTTAAGATCCTCTTTTCTTTTTTTTTTTTTTTTTTTTTTTTTAGTGGTAAAACTCATCAGTTTTGGTGAACCACTCTTTGGGTTTTGACAAATGCATAGATCCACTACCACAGTTGGTACAGAATAGTTCCATCAGCTCCCAAATTCCCTTGTGTCTCTTTATGGACAATTGCTCCTTCTGCCATGTGACCCCTGAAAACCAATGTCATTATCATAAAAAATGCAAATTAAAACTACCATGAGACACCACTACACACTTATTAAAATGGTTAAAAAATAATTTTAATGGCAGTACCTGAAACTTTGTTACATAGCTGGTGGGAATAAAAAATATAACAGTCTCTTTGAAAAACAGTTTGGCAATTTTTACAAACTTAAACATATACCTACCATATGATACATCAATTCCATTCTTAAGTATGGAAATGAAAACTTCAGTACCTGAAAAACAAACAAACACATGTATATGAAATTTTTAATTGGACTCGTTGTTTGGCATTGAGTAATATGAGTTATTTATATATTTTGGATATTAACCCCTTATTGGAGCTATTGTTTGCAATACCTTCTCCCATTTTGTGAATCACCTTTTTCTTTTGTTGGCGGTTTCTTTTGCTATTCAGAAGCTTTTTGTTTTTACATAGTCCCACTTATTTATTTTTGCATTTACTTCCCTTGCCTTTGTGATCAAATTCATAAAAGAACAAAGCTGGGGTATTACTCTCCTTAACTTCAAATTATACTACATAGCGACAATAATTAAAATAGCCTGATACTGGCAGAAAAACAGACAAGCAGAACAATGGAACAGAATTGAGAGCCCAGAAATAAATCCACATGTATAAGGGCAAATGATTTTTGACAAAATAGCCAAAAACATAGCACTGAGAAAAGAATGCCTCTTCAATAAATGGTGCTGGGAAAACTGGAAAGCTACATGCAAAATAATGAAACTAGACTACTGTTTGCACCATATACAAAAATTAGTTCAAAATGGATCAAAGTTCTAAATATAAAACCTCAAACAATAAATTACATAGAAGAAAATATAGGTCTAAACTTATGGACTTTGGTCTTATTTTTTATTAAATAACAGTCTTCCTAACAAATGTAAGACAAAAATCTCATTTTCATTTTGATCTGCACTTCTCTCTGTCTCATCTGCTATTTAAAGTATACATTGAGGTATTTTTTCCCCCTCCACACTTGCAGTTTTTTATGGAAATATTTTTTTTAGCAGTTCATTCCTGAAAGTTTTTGTTTCATGTTTATCTTAGCTAATTTATCTTTTGTTTCTTTAATTTATTTCATACTCAATTATATAAATTGTTTGATAATTCCAATATCAGTATTCCTTCATGTCCAAATCTTTTGTTCATTGGTTTTTCTAACATTTTTAAAAATCATGATTGGCCTCCATATGTGTTTGATGATCTTTATTTGTAAATGTTTTACTTGATTTTTATCTATCCCATTGGCCTAAATTTGGAAAACTTTCCTCTAAAAATTATTTTATTTTATTTGTGACTGGGAGGGATCCCAACCTGAAATCACTTTAGTCCTCTTCTTTTTTATTTTTATTTTTTTGGTTTAAACGGACTACTCCTTTATGTCCACAAAGTAATTCTGTAGGCATGCTGAGTCTCCCAGGAGCAGTGGTGATGATGTCAGAGTGCACCGAAAGCCAGCACTTTCCGGCTGACACCTGGGCAAGCTGGCGGACAGGCAAAATCATAGAACACTCAATTGGCAAAGTAGCCTGCACTTCAGTGGCATCTCGTCACACCCTCTCCACTCTGCTGGGGTCATACGAATCTGGGCACCAGAAATCCTGATCCAAGTTCTCCCTTCCTGCTGCCAGATGCTCGTTTTCTTCAAGTGAGAGGGCACCCTTGGAAACAGAATGCATTTCTCGCCTTCCGGGCCAGGTCCCCAGTGGTCAGAGACACCAGGCCTCTTGGCTGAACCCCTGGGCCCCTCTCAGCCTTCAGTTCCTCGGCATCCTCCATGGAGTCAGCGCTCCGGGAGCTCAGGAGCCTCATCCGAGACGTGGAGCTCACCTCTTTCATCCTCATCAAGCCATCAGGGTTGGCTCTCCTAGGAGGGGAGGCCAGTTTCTTTTATAAACTTTCAATCACTTTGGAACTACTTCTGAGCCTCTTTTCTGAGCTTGCCACACTCGGAGTCCTCTCTATAAAGTGGAACAAAGTGGACCTGCTTGATTTTGCAAGGGAATCCCAATCCCAATGTGTGTACCTTACCCAAGGAACCTCAGAGTCATGGTAACAATGTTGCTATTGACTTTTCAACATTTTGGCCTCAACTCCACTCCAGTGATAGGTTCCAGTTCACGTTAATGTGTATATATGTGTCGAGAGTGAATTAGAGGATTTCCGAAAACATTCCCTACAGTTTAGGAAACTATAATTACCTCAAAGAATATCTTATCATATAGCTGCTTTACAGTGGAAGGGTCCATTGAAATATCTAATCAACCAGAATGCTGGCAGTAGAAATACAGAAACCTTTTCAGTCGTAGCATGCATTAACATTTGTGGGACACTAGTTCTTCAAGGCACACAGCTTAGGAACTAATAAAATGTCCAAAGTACTAGATTACATTTCAGAGGACTCAGGGTCTAATCATTTTAACACTCCTCCAATATAATATTATGTGTTACTATATATGAATTCCTTTGTTAAATACATATTTCTGCATATATTTTATCTCCTAGGCTCAATGTTCTCTCCTATCAATCATTTTGTCTTGAGTAAATAGCAACTAAAATAATATATATTTAAATTTAAAATCTATACAATTTTCTCTGATAATTAAGAATAAAGTGACCAAAAATTGGTAGTTGAAGAGACAAGAGAAAGTTACTAATAACTTGGCTAATTCATAAAATAGCGTTTCTAGTATTTTAGATGAATGAGACATTATCCATTTAAGATTTTAAAAATGATTTTAAAAATGGCTCTTTACTCTTTTACCAGGTGAGTCTTCCTCAATTCACATATGATGAAATCAGAAAATACATAGAAATATTTTGTATGTTCACAATATAATTGATGCAGAGTTACAAATAAGCCAGAAATATGTAGTTTTTTTTCTAGAAGAAAATGTATGAATTTCCTCCTTTGATCCATTTTAATGCTTTATTTTTAAGAAGCATTACCTTTATTAAAAATTACTATAGATGAAATTAGTAGTTTTGATTTTTATCAAATGAAATAGGGTTTTTTAAAGGTTTCTTTTACTTTATAACAATTATTTTTCTCATATCTTTGATAATATTGTGATTTATTAACATGACTAATTAAAAACAAAATTAAAATTTGAATTCTGCAATTTAGTTTTTTATAAGAAATATATAAGCACATAAAATAATTTTCAGCTATATCTATGTTCTAGTTTTAACATATAAAATGTTCCTTAATTTTTTATGGCATTTAACTTTTCTTATATCCAGTAGTTTTCCATATTAGCATTTAAATTGTCCTCATTTTAAAATAACTATATATGTACTGTCACTATAGATAGATACAAGTTTCAAGTTTTACTTATTACAATCATGCTAAAGTAAATAGTGGAACATATGTGCTTGCTCACTTGGGTAAACTATCTGTAGGACAAATCCTTGAAAGTAAAATGTTGAATTAAAAGTAAATTAATATGTCCTCAAAGAGGTTGCACAGATTATATTTGCTCTAAGCAGTTTGTAAGATTATTTTCTACCTATATCCTTGTCAACACTATTATCAAATTCAATTTTTGTAATTCTTTGTAGTTGTGAGATGTGATGATATATATATTTTTTCTTTTTCTTTTTCTTTTACTCCTATCACCTATTCCACACTTATTCATTATCTCTGTTCTCTGCTTCTAAAACAAGATGATGAATTTTGGATTTTCCAGATCAATCTCCCATACTTTTTTATTTTTGTCTCGTAACATTCTATTTTTATTGTCTTTTGCTCTAAATTCTAAGACACTTCAATTTCTTAACTCCCTTGTATAGAAATATTTCTATTAAATTGGTTTATCATTAATTCAAGGACTTAAAAAAATCTTAGCAATCATTTTTTAAATTCCCAGGGACTCATTTTGTGCTCTGATCAGCACTTTTATTTTAACAGCTTGTGAGACATATTCTCAAATTTAAGGATATTATTTCTCAGGATCATTTCTATTTGTTCTTTTTGAATCTTCCCTTTGAGGATATTGTGTTTTCATCAAATATCCAATGATACAAGTTTGCAGGTTCATATTTGTAAATAAAGGGTCAAGTTGAGTAGCATATTTAGTAGGCATTAATTCCCCCAATGATAAATAGTTCTTTAAAGAGCTCTTCCTAGAGTGAGAGTGTGATAGGGGGTGGGGGCAGGACAGGAAGGAGGATGCCAGCAGCAGTATCTGTGTTAATGGTCAGACCAGGCCAAACAATAGCCTTTGCTTCACGTTGCTTAATGTTGGGCAAGTTAGCAGGTAAAGACTATTTCCCATGAAAATAGAACATGTTAATGCTTTTGCTTCTTGGGCAGATGGATTGCCTCTTGCTTTTCCCTCTCAATTCTATCTGGTAATAGAAAAGATCTAAGTGAAATTCTGCTTGCTTTTTTCCCCACCATTATGCTCACCCAAGAAGCCTTTCCCCACTTTTTTTTTTTTTTTTTTTTTGGTTTTAAAAGAATGTTTATGAAACTAGAGCATCTTTCAAACTATAACCACTTTGCAGGAGGGAAAGGGAGCAGGGGATCCTGCTGACGCCATGCCCTATGTTATATTTTTCCCTTAAAACTTTTTAAACAGCTTTGTTGAGGTATAACTCAAGTGCCATAAAACTCTTTTGCTGACTCTAGTATTTATCTTGGACTCTTGGAAAGTCTATACCTACCCTGGTATTTGAGCTATGCTTTTTCCTTCTTCCCTATTTTTTCCTGTTACCGTTACTCTATCTCCAGATTTTCTCAAACATTCTGACCCAAAACTGCCTCCTTTTTAAGAACTTTTCTGCACATAGCATAGTTTCATTCTTTAAAAATGTTTCATTTTTTTTGGTTGTTATTTTCATGGGCTTTATGAAGGAAGCAGAGGTATAGTCATGGGACTTAGTCTACTTCATTATCAGTTTAATTTCTATATTTTTATAACTGAAGGTAGCTTATTATTGCACTATGTAATGTATACTTTACTAATAAGGGGCATAGAACACACATCTACTGAAAATATAATTAGTGGATGAAGGGGGTTCACTTACAAGATTGTAAGAATTTTCTCCTCCCCATTTTAGAGGAATACTTATAAGTCTCTGAAGAGATATCATTTATAGAATTTGTTAAAAGTAATGCAACATATTGTTATTTCATAATAATCTTGTACAAAGCATGACACTTTGATTCTATTAAGTATGCAAAAATACTTACTTGATTGATTTATACTGTTATAACCTGACAGGGAGATAACCAGAGACGCATGGCCGAATTGTAAAGGAGCAATTTATTTCGCCAGCGAGCTGTGGAGGGCAGAGTTTCCCCTCAGATCAACAGCCCCGATTCTTCTTACTCTTATTCGTACCATTTTAAAGACAGAAACTCCCTCCTCCTTTGGCCCCTCCCCTCAGGGAACCAGTACAATAGTGGGAGTGACAGAGACTACAGAAGTCAAAATTAGCATTATTTACCAATGGCACAAGTACTTACAAGTACCTGCAAATACCTATACTCAGGAAACTGCAAATGCCTCCCAACTCCTGGGGCAACTATAATCTTAGGCAAAATTCCTTTTGTCTAGGGGTAATTAACCTATTATTGGAAGAATATCGAGGAATGTCTATTGGTGACAAAATGGAGTCTTTTAGTCGCCTTAACCAAGGGGCCTACATAAAATGGAATCTAGTTGCCTTAGCCTTGGAGCCCAGATCAATACCTCTACAAACTTAAAAATTCAGAATTTCATTCATGTTCTTTGAATCACATATATATATATACATACAGAAACATATAGGTATATTTCAATGCAAACATGGATTTAGGTTCTATTACAATACATATTTATGGTTTCATATTCTAAGACTTTCTATACTTCTCATGCAATACATTCTATGATAGCCTTATATAAAATCATCTACCAGAAGAATTGACATTAGTTATGGGATAGGGCAGTCACAGTTCTTTAGACATATAAATACTGTGCCATTTTGATGTAATTTTGTGTAAATTTCAAACATTTCTATTTAACATAATCGGGTAGTATGGAATCTTCTTAAATGGCAAGTATACAGTACTAGCTCAACAGGCACTTAGCAATGATCCTTTTCTATATGCACAATAGCTTCCAGCAGGAAGTTTTATAAGGAGTATTCTTTGAGAGACAGACTCACACATGGACAATTAGTTCCCCTTGAGATGTTATTTAGCTAATGTACAAATGTTACAACTAAGCTGTTAAGTCTGAAAAATACAACACCCAGTTTCATGCAGGTACACTCATTTTTCATTCTCCTAGCTAATATCTTCATATCCAAATTCTACATAAAATAATATCTAGAGTGAATTGGGATTAGTTTTTAGTGTATTTTATTTTTTTCTTTTAATCTTCACTCGAGGATATTTTTCTATTTATCTTCAGATAGAGTTGGAGGGAGGGAGAGAGAGCAAGAGGGAGAGAGAGAGAGAACTATTGATGATGGAGGGACACATTGACAGGTTGCCTCCCGTATGACCCCAACTGGGTCTGGGGATGAACCACACTGAGGTACGTTCCCTTGGCTGGAATAGAAATCTTGACTCTTTGGTTGGCGGGCATCTCAGTGCAGGCTTGGTACCTGACACATAGCTTGTGTTTAATAACTATTTGAAAGCACAAATTAATAAATGAACATGTAAAATAATACTTTAAATAAATTACATTGTGTACAAAAACTCAATTAATTGACACAATGGTTTTTATATTAAGAACAAGGAAAAGTATACATTTTTCAGAGCACACTCCACCATATTTCTATTATCTTCACTTACCTAGTAAATCAGTATTAGGTCCTTCTACATCAGTAAGATTACACTAGATCCAATTAAAAATTTGTAATGGGATTTCATTATTGCAGTTTAATTTACCCTGTTTGTAGTTTATCCTGATAAGTCTTTCAAAATGTGCACAGAATAAAGCAGAGCGCAAGGTATCTGTGTACCCAACAAGGGCACCAGTGCAATCTCATTCCAATTCAGCCTCCTCTTCATTGTGCTACTTTTCTTAGGCTGTAATGACGTAACTACTTTCCATTCCTCTTCCATATGTTGACTTTCTGCTAGCACCAAGATCATATGAAAGAAGGGAGGAACATAGGAAATCTGCAAGGGTCCAAATCCAACTTCCTTCCCAGCAGTGTGCGCTGAGGTGGCTATTTTCCTGCTATCATATTTGTATGTTTTGTGGATGACTGTGGAACCCATGAGGGTGAGGATGAAGTTATGATATAGGAACACCAACATTATACTTGTTTCTTTTGTCCTATTTTCTAGTTTCATTATTACATTTAGTTGCAAAAAATCTCTTGATTTAAATATGTAGAAAAATTATTATTGTCTCTTTTTCTTTCAATTTTCATGCTATATTGACCATAGTCTTTAAAGATCTGTCATAGGGATATTAGTTTTGTAGCAGGAATGGAATTTAGAAAATGACTAATCAACATTTCTCCATTTGACAGATCCAAAACTTGAAGTTAATTATTGTAACTAGTTTAGATCCCAATGACAATAGCAAAGCACTCAGCTCCTTGTCCACTGTTTTCACTTTATTCCAAATTAATACAAAATACAATATTCACTTAATTCAACTCTAATGTTTATTAAACTTAAAAGTTTGTAGATGGATGGGTTCTCCTTACAGAGTCAAAGCAGGCTTTATTATGAAAACAACAACAACAAAAAACAAAAAACCACACAACAACTCCAGAAAACCCGAGAGACCTTGAATTGTTTGCAATTCTATTTCTTAAAACACATACTAGGGGTAGGGGTAGGGGGGACACATACTTATGTATAATTCTAGGTAAATCAGATAATTTTTGATACATTTATTCAAAGAGGAGAACTCCTAAGCAAGAAAAGAGAGTACTTTGAAAATATTTTTCTCTGCCCTTCCAAAGCCATCATTTCTGCCTAAATTGATATTAATGTTAATCTGAATCATTTTATAAATAAAGAGGAATGACAGAAGATCACAATTAGCATAAATGCCTACAAAAGGACACAAGTACAAACCATATTGTTAAACTAACAATGAACTCAGAACACTGCATCCCCACATGCAACCTCTTTTTCAGTCTCTTTTTTAACAACTTGAAGTGCACTTGTTGATCTAGGAAATACATGATGGGCATTATTAGATGCCCTCTGTCTGCTGACTTATTTAGTAGTGATCTTTAAACTCTCAAGTAAGACTCATGCTGTATATATTTAACTGAAACTGATAACGCAGAGTCCGGATTAAGGCAAATTTTAAAAACTCTAAACTTCGCAATGGGATGGAGTTGGGAAATCTATGCTATCATTTAAGCTCTCCCTTCTTTCCTAAAATTTGAAAATAATATCAAAATTCAGTAACAAACTATGAAACTTAGCTAGGCAACAATAATATTGTTTATCTATATATACATGAAGGAGAATAGAAGGGGTTTTTGCTTGAAAATATTATCTCTATTTCACTTACACTTAATAATATGTTGGGAAACTATTCACAGAAATAAAGAGTTCCTCCTCAGACTAAAATCTCTGGAATTTTATTTTAAAATATATTAATCACTGAGTAATAAGAAATTAACTAACCACATTTACTTATTTTCCTCTAAAACCTGATATTTTTAAATAACCAGAGCTATTTAGAACTAATTGTTTAAACTTTGGTCAAAGCTAAGTTATTGGCTACTTCACAATTTGAAAGGCTGTAACCAATTTTAGCCATTAAAATCATATCTGGAGACAAATTGCAGGCCAAGTTTTGAGTGGAAAAGATCCAAAGTCCCCGAGATATTAAATTTAAAACTCACTCTCTTACCTTTAAAATTCTAAATTACAACATCATGACCCTGATGCAATATATTTTAAGAGAGGGCTGTGGTATAGTACCACATGTAATTATTTCACTCCCAGGCAAAAAGGCCAATCATTCAAAAGGAGTAAAGCTTAAAGAAAGTTATAAAGCCAATTTCTTAAGAAACATATGCCACTTACATCACCAAGTTCTACTGAACAGTTGTGTCCTATCAACTTTTGGGATGCCTGCCTAATATAATATTAGTCTTTCAAAAATGTTTCTAGCTCTTTGAAATGCAAGCTTAGAAGTCATTTTTTCAATGACAAATAAATAAATAATCATTAAGTGACAAATGATCACAATGAAAATGATCTTTTTAAATAATCTTCAATCTTATCAAGTATTTGATCATCTAAGTTTAAATATCATTGATATGAAGTTTCTGCCCTAGCAGCTTATATAATTGTTTTCACTGCCAATTTAAAATTTATTTTTAAATATGTAATTTAAGTCAGAAAAGTTAAACATCATTTGGATTTGCTTTTGAGTTGGAAATAGATTGAGCTGACTACGTGATAAATAAATAAAAAATTATGTTCCTATTGAATCACATCTACAAAATCTATTTAAGTTCTTGCATCTTTCCATAAACCATTGAAAGACAAATAAGCAAAAAGTTGGTATGGGCACCAAAAAAAAAAAAAAAAAATGCATTTTCTAACCAAAGATTTTAAAAAAGAACCTCCCCCTTCCCATGCCCTTTGTTCATAATCACCATTATCTCCCAGAAGGGATATTACTCTTTGGGTTATAGCTTACAATTCCATAAATATTGAAAATAATATATGATACTATAGGATATTATAATTTGTTTAATTTATCTTTTTGCCTATGCTCTTATAGGAAGATTATTTCCTCTGTTTATATTGTATTATGATTTGTTAGATCTATTTGAATCTATGACTACACACACACACAACACACACACCATACAACACACATATGGAGAGAGAAAGACAGAGAGAGACAATATTCACTAGTGTAAAACGTTTTAGAGTTGGTCTTTGAGTAAAACAAATATAATGTCTAATATCTACATGATTAGAAAAGGCGAATGACTAGTATAATATCTACACATAGTGATTTTTTGAGGTTTCAGAAAGATAACTATATAGCTTTTCAAAAGAAATGAAACAATCTGCCTACATTATTTAAGATTCAGTTTTTCTTATGGCAGCATGAAAAGTCTTTATATTCTCTGAGTACTAAAGTAATTATCAAACATTTCTGCCCACAAAATACAGTCCAATTTAGGAAAGTAATTACTTAGGAGTGAAACAATCTTCTTTCTGAGAAAAACTAGTCCAGGTTAAGAAGTCCCTGATAATTTAAACGTAGAAATAGCTCGCCCAGCTGGTGTGGCTCAGCGGTTGAGCATCAACCCATACCCAGGTTGTGGGCCCAATACCCAGTGGGGGGCATGCAGGAGGTGGCCAATCAATGTTCTCTTTCATCGATGTTTCTATCTCTCTCCATCTCCCTTCCTCTCTCTCTCAAATCAATAAAGGAAAAAAATTTAAAAAATAAAAGTAGAAATAGCTCAACTCAGCAAAGCTGACTATAAATAAAGTACTATATAAATAAATACAGCTCCTTCAGACTTAAATAACCCAGAACCTAGATTCTTCAGAAGAGAATATCTATCAGTGAAAAGTAGCCCAATGTCAATTTCCAAGGTCACATATCTCCTTTTATTAGAGCTTAAACTGGCTCCCAGAAGATATACTTCCTTTCTTTAATATTTTGACTTAAGTTCTCCTATCAAACCATTTGACTTAACACATTTTAACATGACTGAAACTGAAACCTAGAAAATACTTTGAATATTTTACTACTTTACTAAATAATTTCATATTTAATTAAAAGGAAAACATACAAAAAAATCATCATAAATATACAAACATTTGAGTTAAAATGTAATTTACCTGAACACATTTTTTACTGACATAGATCTTCATCTCAAAGAACTCACAAACTAATTATGTAATGTGCAAGTTAAGAAATACAAATGAGAAAATATAATAATTGAAACATTAAATGTGCAAAACATAATCTGGAGTTATTGGGAAAGGCTTGAAGGAAAGACAAAATAATGAGTACATGTAATGTTGTGTCAGAGCTACTCACACCAATTCTCAATGGTTGCTTTTCATTCTCAATAGTGCTTATTTCTTTCCAACTCAGTGTTCAGAAGTACAACATTTGTAGCTTGAAATTACCCATGGTTGGAGTATTTGCATCACATAAATTGACCAATACTACAAATCATGGATTTTTCTTTATTTGTTTTCAGACAGCCACTAAATGTTTACCATCACACTACTTACTAGTTAGGCACCAGTCGGACAGAGAAGAAAAGGAGATCCAGGCAGAAGAAATATACGAATGGTGGGAAATGCATGAAATAGTATAAAGTTTCAGTGAACTTCAAGTAGATCAATATTGTTGGAATATGAAGTGAGAGGAGAGGGAAAATATATGCATCAAAAGAAAACATGGAAGGATTGGTTCATGGTGGAGACTTGTATGAATGTTAAAGAACTTGGGTGTTATCCAGCAGATCTGTGTTTCCTATTGTATGGTCCTTCAATCAGTCACATCAGAATTACCGGAAAAAGTAAGATTTTTTACTCTTATTCTAAACTTACTGAATAGGAATCCCTAAGAGCATACTCAGGAATATGTAGTTTAAAGAAGTATCCCAGGTATTTTAATAGTCACTCAAGTTTGAGAAATGCATTGAATGCTTTTAGGTAGGGTAGTGACAATATAATGCTTTTAATTATATCATAGTGAGTTTGTCACTAGCCCATTCTTGGAGGAATCTCAGGATGGAAAAGAGATAATAATTTTAGGAAAAGATGCCATAGTGCCCTTTATATGAGGGTTTCTCAACTTCACCACTATTGACATTTGGGGCTGGATAAGTCTTTGCTGTGGTGGCTGTCCTGTGCAGTGTAGAATGTTTTCCCACACATCTGATCTCTAGATGCCAGTAACACTTCTCCAAGTTTTGATAACCAAAAATGTCTCCAGATATTGTCAAATGTCCCCTGGAGAACAAAGTCACCTCTGTTTGAGAACCATGTTCTCTGTCTTTGCATGTTCCTTTGCTTGGACTAGTGATGGGAATTATCTCAGTATATAGTTGAGACTGAATTCTCAAAATACAAGGCTGACTTGACCATTATATGATTTGCAGTATAACTATATGTTAACATTCCACAGTCATCAAATGATTTTAACATTTAATAGGTAATATATTTACTTAGTAATGGTGTTGCATTTTTATAAAAATAATATTGAATGAACCAATATACATGACTATGACTTTAAGGTCTGCCTTTTTCATGTTCTTATCTATACCTAAACTACCTCCTCCTCACTCTCAATGGACTATCAAAAGTTCTTTTCATTAAAATCACCTTTTAATGTTATTAGTTCCTTATAGAAGTACTGTATCAAAATGAAAAACTGGACAAATCTTATAAATAATATATTTTTAGCCCATTCATAGGACTATTTTCATCTAGACAGGTAACTCGTTGATGAAAGGATCTCTTTTACCTTTATCTTTGTATCAATAGAACCTATCACATAACTTGGTGATAGAAGATATTTTAAAAACATTTAAGTTAAAAAAAAGAAACTGTCTTCCAAAGAACATAGTTTTATAGATTATAATATAGGAAAGACGTTTCTTTTTAAATACAAGACCAAAGGGTAGAAAAATTTTAGAGCAAAGCATATGTTTTGATTCTGGAGAGTCAGGAAGGCGGGGGGAGAGTAAGGAAGGCATCAGAAGGACAGTGGGAATAAAATATGGGGGGAGTATTGCTTACTTGTGATTTTTAAAGGGCTAGCCTTGATTATTAGATTCCTCTTCAGGTTGCCTTTGTTTTTCCCCAATAATTCTTAGGGTAATGCCTCAGATTATTTCCATTTTACTATTCTGGTAATTTCCTTGCCATAATTAGCAAACTTTTAGATTTAAGCAAGTTCTGAATTTGTATAGACTTGAGAAGTTGGTGGAATACTTGGTAGACTAACATTTTTCAGTGAATATTATGAAGAATGCTCTTTGACAGTGCAGGGAATGTATTTTGCAATGTCTTGTTGGCATTTTACATATTTGTTTAATGTCTCTAGTAGCCCTGAAGAGGATATTTGGTATTTAGTGATTGATATTTCTAGTGTTAAAAAAATAATCATCTAATTATAGTTGTAGATATTAGTTTGCAAATTTTTTCCAATAAAAGTTATTCGGCAAATAAAGCATGTTCTGGTAAATTTTGGCATATTCTAAAATTTCAGTGATCATAAATTGATTTTCACAAGACCATTTTTCACTAACAGTTGTTTGCCAAAATGTCACGCCCTACATGAAATTTGAGACTTGAAGGACAGTTGTCAACTATTCAGATTACTCTTTGACTTAAATACCATTGCTTAGATGGTTGTCAGTCCTCACAAATTACAGTTGTCATTTCATGCTTTTAGGTATAAATCAGATTTGCATTTAAGTATCCTCTGGTGGATGAAATACAACAGTGTTAAGACATATTAATAACTACTACCTATGAGTATTTCTTCCCCAAATATTGAATGTGCATATACACACACATATGTATGCATATGTATATAGTATTAAATGTATATAATAAGTGAATGTGCCCTTTGTTATTGGATATGATAATTTTATTCACATAACTCTAAAAATGTGGCAGAAATGAGAAATATCCTTAGAGATTTACGAATGCATTTATAGGATTATGGTTTTATTGCTAGGGAAAGTGTGTAAGTCTCCCTCTCTCTCTCTCCCTCTCTCCCTCTCTCGCTCTCACACACATACACACACAACTTTAAGAGATGTCTTAAGGATCAATCAATATATATATATATTGATCCAGGGACATTTTTAAATTGAATTCATTGAGGTGACATTGGTTCACAAAACCATACATGTTTCAAATGCACAACTCAATACACTAAAACATCATCTGCACACTGCATTATGCATCCATCACCCCAAATAAAGTCTCTTTCTGTTCATATTTTCCTCCCTTTGTTCACCTCCACCTACCTCTATTCCCCTTTCATCTGGCTAACACCACACTGTTGTCTGTGTCTCGTATATATGTCTTTTGGTTAATCCCTACACCTAATTTTGTCCAGCCACTCTGCCATCTAACAGCTGTCACTTTGTTCCATGTATCCATGCCTTTATTTCTATTTTGTTTGTCAGTTTATTTTATTCTTTAGTTTCCACATATAAGTGATACCATATGGTATTTGTCTTTCTCTGACTGGCTTATTTCACTTAGCATAATAATCTCCAGGTCCTAACATACTGTCACAAAAGGGAATATTTATTTATTTTTTATAGCTGCACAGTATTCCACTGTACAAATGTACCATAGCTTTTTTAAATTTACTCCTCTACTGATGGGCATTCAAGCTATTTCCAGATCTTGGCATTGAACATAAAGATAAATATTAGAAGTGTACTTTTACAATGATACTAAGGACACCTCTTTGCCACAAACATTTTTTTTTTCCATGATCATTGCCTGAATTTTCATCATATAAGTTATCCTATAAAATTAGCATTTTTTTCTCATCAAGTCACGTATGAATGCAATTAATTCTTGAATGTGATAATCTAATAAATCTCTAAAGTTTAATTGATTTAAGAATGAAACCATTTAATAAGAATGGATTACAAAGGGAAAAAAAGTATCAAAAGGATATGCAAAGGAAGTACAAAGTCCAAAATTAACTCTTTTATTTATAATTTTTCTTGTTGTTTTTTAAATTTACTTAATTATTTATTTTTTCCCATCACCATTTATCTCCACTGTGCCCTCTTCCACCTCCACCCATGCACCTCTGTCCCTAATCATCCCACTGTTGTCTATGTCCATGAGTTCTCTCTCTTTTTTTCTTTTTTGCTCAATCCTTCCACCCTTCCCAACCTCTACTCCCCAAGAACTGTCTACCTTCTCTTTATCTATGAATCTGTCTTTATTTTATTTGGTCATTCATTTTGTTCATTATAGTCGACATATAAGTAAAATCATACAATACTTATCTTTCTCTGACTCGCTTATTTTATTTAGCATAATGTTCTTCAGGTCCATCCACTGCTGTCATAAATGGTAAAATGTTCTTCCTTTTTACAGCAGAACAGTATTTCATCGTGTAAATGTACCACAGCTTTTGTATCCATCCATCTACCAATGGACACTTGGGTTGCATCCGAATCTTGGCTATTGTGAATGATACTGCAATAAACATAGGGGTACATATATTCTTTTGAATTAGTGTTTTCGGTTTCTTTGGATACATTCCCAGAAGTGGAATTGTTGGGTCATAAAGCAATTCCATTTTTATTTTTTTGAGGTAGCTTGATACTGCTTTCCACATATGAATTCCCATCAAGGGTGAAAAATGGTTTCTTTTTCTCCACATCTTCACCAACATTTGTTGTTTGTTGATTTATTGATGATAGCCATTCTGACAGGTGTGAGATGATACCTCATTGTGATTTTAATTTGCATCTCTGATGATTAGTGAAGTTAAGCATCTTTTCATATGTTTATTGGCCATCTGTATGTCCTCTTTGGAGAAGTGTCTATTCAGGTCTTTTGCCCATTTTTAAATTGGATTATTTGTTTTCCTGGTGTTGAGTTTTAGAAGTTATTTATAAATTTTGAATATTAACCCCTTATCAGATGTATCATTGGCAAATATGTTCTCACATTCAGTAAGTTGTCTTTCCATTGTGTTGATGATTTTCTTTGTTGTGCAAAAACTCTTTAGTTTGATGTAGTCTTGTTTGTTTATTTTTTTCTTTTATTTCCTTTGCCCAAGTCAATATATCAAAAAAATATATATATTGCTATGAGAAATGTCCAAGATTTTATTGCCTATGTTTTCTTCTGGGACTTTTATGGATTGAGTCTAACATTTAAGTCTTTAATCTTTTTTGAGATTATTCTAGTGTGCATTGTAAGAAAGTGGTCTAGTTTCTTTTTTTCTTTTTTATTCTGCATGTAGCCATCCAATTTTCCCAACACCATTTATGTAATAGACTATCTTTAGTACATTGTATATTTTTGTCTCCTTTGTCAAATATTAATTGACTATAAATGGATTTATTTCTGGGCTATCTATTCTGTTCCATTCATCTTTATGTCTGTTTTTATGCCAGTACCATGCTGTTTGGAATACTATGGCCTTGTAGTATAGTTTATATCAGGTAGTGTGATTCCTCCAACTTTGTTCTCATTCTCAAGATCATTGTTGCTCCTCAGAGTCTTATATGGTTCCACATCAATTTTTGAAACATTTGTTCTAGTTTTATGAAAGACTCCATTGGTATTTTGATAGAAATTGTGTTGAAGCTGTAGATTGCTTTGGGTAACATTTTACTTTATAATTTTGCCTAAAATGATTTATGGGTGATACTGGTGACAATAAAGCTGAGATGCCAAATGAGAATTGAAACTTATTTAGAACAATGCATTCATTGTTTCTAGCCTATCTGATATGGATAAATATGCAATAATAAGATTGTAAACAAACATTAATTCTCAATAAATATTTTTTGAGAATCAAGGTAATTAAGATTAAATTTAATTTTTCTTGGCTATGGGACATAAATAATATATTATAATTATTGGATCTATACTAGTCTCTACTTTTAGAAAAAAATTGGTAAACTATATTATGGCACAAAAAAGAAAATGTATTAAATATACAATAGAAAAAAATCGCTCTTTTTGTTTTTTTCTCATTTCTTTGGATGTATGGTTGTTATTCAAAAGGATGATCATATAAGAAACAAGAATGAGAAGCAGATATAACCAAATCAATAGCAAGTGTGAGTTAATTTTCTTAGCCTTACTGTTTAATTATTGACTATTGGTATAACCAATCATTTGATTCACATTTATGAAATTGACAGATTTTTAAAAAATGACTAAATACCTCTGAAGAATCCATCTGTTTTCATTTAGATTCTGGAGAAGGGTAAAAATAACATACATATACAAGGAAAAAAAACTTTCAACTTAGCTACTAGATTGTCATACTCAATCTTACCACATCCAATATTCAGAAAGTTGAAGAGGTTAAACACACACATTTAGTTTGATTTATTCCATTGTGTTTAAAATATATATTCAGTTATATTTTTGTAGTCCATAGAGAAATTGCTTACTTGCTTAAATTTTATCCACATGTATCCTTGACTAGAGAGAATGTTCATTCTTTTATTTTTTTAGTAAGGCATTAAATCAGCTTGCTCAGTGAACATAATTGTTTAAAAGCGGGAATTTGACTGACAGAGTATAAATATAGTTTATTAATTTAATCCATGTTTCATAAATAAATAATGCTACTAAAACATTGTTTAGTATCCATAAAATAAGGCTAAAATAAAACCAAACCTCTTATAAGTAGAGCTGTGAAAACTTACACTGTTCATGTGTCAAATTAGATATTAACTGTTAATTACTACTTTTAAAAAAATGACCTCTTCACATATTTGTTTTTAAAATTTTCTAGGATACCGATCATGTAATCCTTTTCTCATTGTCTTCACCATTTTTTTTTCCCCAATGAAAGAATGAATATATAAAGCCCAGTTAAGAATGACTCTGATGCCCTGGCTGGTTTGGCTCAGCGGTTAGAGTGTCAACCTACAGACCAGAAAGACCAGAGTTCGGTTCCCGCTGAGGGCACGTACCTATAGATGTTTCTCTCTCTTTCTCTCTCTTCCTCCTTCTCTCCCTCCTACTCTATATCTCAAGATAAAGTGCAAAAATGTCCTTGGGTGAGGATAAAAAAAAAAAAAAAAAAGAACTCAGATATTTCTCAGGCATTAGTCTATTGATAAAATAATTGGAAGCTTCTTTCAACACCTGGATGGGGAGCTTTAATTGAACTTTTAAATCCAAAAGTTCTTTAAGAATAATTTAATCATTGTGTGGATAAACTTATAAAATATTAACTAGATTAAAGTATGTGCCAATTATGAATTAAACTTACACTACAGGTGTATGAGTTTAGTATTTATTATCAATTAATTCTCAGTATAGAGTTAGTAATGATTCTCTTGACAGGAGTTGGCTGAGCCAATATTTTAGCTCTGTATTACCAATAGCTTTATTGTTCTTATGTGTGTGACAGAAGGTTTACTGACTCTCTCTGCATTATATATAATACTATCTATTCCTTCTTGCTATTTACGTCAGTCTTCCTTTCTTGAATATGGTACACTATTTTACCCTTCATTCACTATGCTGTCAAGTACGTCTGTGTGTGTCCTTCACCTGAGAAGTCAGGTGACTTTACATTCTCTATTATGCTACAGACGGGGTCACTGATGATATATAGCTGCAGTCATAGCTGGCCCATGTAAGAATCTGACCATAACTCGCAGCATTACTAGTCAGTGTGACCTAGAAGGTTCCTTATTGTTCATAAAACCAGTACCAATAATGAGCCCTCCATGTGGCAGCATCAATTACATGCTATCCAAATTTGTCCAGCCAATAAAAATTGAGGCTTCTGCCTCAGTTTATTTGTCTTGAACTTCAGTTCTACACTGAGACTAATACTCTGTGCTTTTTCTCAGCTTGACTGGTTAATATAGAAATTCCTGCACCCTTAGCCAGTGGGAGAACCAGTCTTCTGGTTGCTAGCTTTGTGGCCAAGGTGAAGACTGTTTATTAAGGTTGAGGCTAGAGTAAGTCTCCCCACTTGAAACAAGAAATTTATCAAGACTGTAGGGCCAGCAGTACTGCTAGAGATTGTATGTGACAGAGGTCGGTAGAGAAAACCAGAGTATATACTACATAGAGTATATTTATATAAATATACATAATATATAGTGTATTTTGGTAGAGCCAAGATCTCAGCACTAAAAGGAACAAACAAACAAAAATTTAAAGAAAGTAGATGCAAGAATGAAAAACAAAATTATGGAATCAAAAGTTTAGAGTCAGAAAAAAATCAATTAAAAAATGTGTTTTATAAAGGGGAGTAATCTCAAGTGATTGCTTCACATACCAATTTTAAAAGCCGAAATCCATATGATGTCTGACTAACTCTAGCTAGCTCAATGGATCATGAAACTCATACAGCCCTGACACCAAGAACTTTTTTCTCCAGCTCCCTTTGTTTCTCAGGTTTTGGCATCAATTCCGATTCCAGATGAAGCCAGTAGGTTGACCAACTAGGAGAGCTGTGTTGCTCTTTGCCTTACCTCAGAGATTTCTTATTGCCTAGATTTCGACTACCCCTGCTTATTCATTAGATTGATGCATTTCATATCTATGTCTTTGACGTGTGTCAGCACTCATAGGTGCATACATACTTTTATGCCTGCACTCACCAGCCTGGACCACCACAGAGGCAAGCCCTTGTAGTTATATTCATTTCTCCATTCTCTGACCTCCTTTTTCCAATTTCTTTCCATCATTATGCAGTCAAGCTGTTATGTTTTCCACACACCTGTGCCTAACCAATGTAGCCCAAAACAAGGCATTATTCTCTCTTCTCTGTTCTCTGATTTCTACTCAAAATCTGAATGTCTCTGTCTAAAGTGCTACCCGCCTCATTCTCTTTTGTTCTGTGCTGTTGACATCTATTAAAGTTATACATTCTTTCATTCATTTTATACAAACCATTAAATGACCTGGTGCATTGAGGGAGTACAGCGTTTCACCTCTCATAGAACTTTTCACCCGCCTTCCCTTTGGAAAGGGAAAAGACTAGCTTTCTGTCAGAATTATAACAGGAAGACAGAGATGTTATTCCAAATATTTAGCAACAAGGACAGCAGAGGAATTGACCAATCAGAATGATCTCTGGTCACAATTCCAGAGGCCACTGCTATGCTAGACACTAACCCTTTCTTTGGGAGATTGAGGGAAGGTCAAGAAGAATACTTAAGGAGACTGAAACACCCAGGCTACAGGGGGCACTTGAGTGCTCAGCAGTTACTTATTAGCCAGTATGAAAACATTTCAATATTTATACAACTGGCATAACTGTACCTGGGTGTGACAGCTTCATACCAAATCTTAAGACGACCGTTTCCTGGCAAACAGAAACTCTATGTTGATTCTTGTTTCTCAACTTTAAAGCAACTCCCTGTTTTAAAAACTGTCAAAATTCAAAGGCTGTCAGGAACCCACATAAAAATATGTATTCCCTTTGATTCAACATTATTTATAAATTACTTTTATAAGTTACTTTAAAAATTACTTTTATAAATTACTTATCAAAAATCATGTCATAGCTTTTTTATTACAAATAATCTTTTTTTATTTGATATGTTTCAAGATTAAAGGTATTTTTCTATTTTTTTTCAATAAATACTGAATGTGTGTCTACTATGTGACAAGCATTGAGGATATGTCAGTGAACATGAAAGACAAATTATTGCTTGCAGGGAGCTGATATTCTAACCTGGGAGTTTAAACATAAATTTTTAAATGTCAGAATTGTGAATTATCAAAAATACATCATGATGTGTGCATTTAATTGTGTATGTTATGCTTTTTAATGTCAAGTTTTCCATGCCGAAGTTTGCTTCACTGAGTATGTTATGCATGAATGTGCATGTGTGTGTGTAAGTCTGCATGAGAGAAAGAAAAACAGAAATGCTATGTGCTGTGAAGACATAAAGAGATAAAAGGAATGGCCCTTATATAGAAATACTTAAAATTGTTTGCAAAAGGAGAGAAATATATAAATATGTTTAGGCATGAAGACAGTGTTGTAAGTTCAAAATAAATGCTACAGTATTCAGTAATGCATACTAGCAAATTTAAGGCAAGGGGGAAATCATTGTGAACAACAACAATAAAAAAGACAAATATATTTGTCCATTCCTCTCCATCTTGAGACCTACTTTCTCTTAAGACTCTGAACTTCCTTTGTTAGCAGAAAGAAATATATCACTTTGATTTTCCCCAGGTAGATATTCAAAACCCAGGCAGAAGAGTGGGCATTCAGTTTCTATTCTTTCATGAACACCCCTGAAAGACAGCATAGAAAAATGAGTTACAGAGAGGGAGCTTGGAGGTTAACTATCCCAGCAGTTAAGTTTTGGATTTCATGTGCTGTTGTAGCAGATAAGAGGGAATCATTCTGAAATAATGTTTTATTGTTATCACAATAAGCATGTACTCCTTTTCAAGGAAACTGATGGGATGACTGGCTGTTAAGTGCTGGGAGATTAGGTATTTTGTGCACTAAGTAGACTAGTCAGTTAGGTAAATATAGATTTCTCGGTTTTCAGAGCATGTATATATATTTTTAAATTTTATTTATTTATTTATTTTATTTTTTTATTTTGCCTTGCTAAAGCAAGGTGACCAAAAATTTTAGTTGCCTCCCACACGAAAAAAATGGGAGAGAGAACATATATTTATTTATTTTTGTTACAGATGTTTCTCCTTTTTTCCCCATTGACACCCTCCTCCCCATCCCCCCACTCAGTCCCCAGCTTTGTTGTCCATGTCCATTGGTTATGCGTGTATATTTTTAAAAATATTTAATGAAAGAAGTCAGCATGAGAGCTGGTATTCCCCCCAAAATATTAAATAGAGTGAAACCACAAGATCATAAAATAAATCCACCTGAATCTTGTGCTAGTTTTTCAAAGGTGAGTGGGAGAATGTTAGGAAAATTGGAGCAACAACTGATTAGTTGCAGATGGGATAAATATAACAGTTTTTGCAGGTGATCATGCCATGCCATCTTTACTCCTTGTATCTCATCATGTCAGGCATGATGGATTGCTTTGGTCTCTAGATGGAGGCCAGAATCCTGGGAATTGTGCTTACAGTGCAAATGCATTTCCTTCTCTTGATCAGCACTTCTGTTATTCTCCACACACACACCTGCACAAAAAGTTCTTTTAGATCTTTGCAGAGACTGACTGAAATGAGTAAATAAATAACAAACTGCAACTTTAAAAAATTTTAAACCACACCCAAAATAAGGAGTTGTATAGAGAAATAAAAATTTTACATTTTAACAATTTTTGAGAGTACATGAACTTTACATTTATGTTTGCAAAAGAGTATATGGAATATATGATGAGAAAAAGTAACAGGTCAACAGTTTTAACACCAGCATAAACAATGGACTTTCTACATTAAAATTGTTCCCTTGGTGTATAGAGTGCTCATAGAAGCAAAATAACACTTATGATAGAAGTGATTTTGCTGATATCATATATGTATTGATTCAAATAAATTAAAAACTTCATATTGCAATGCTTTATAAACAATGTTCAATTGTCATACAACTTGAATTTATTATAGAGCATTGCTTACTTCTCTAGAGTCTCAGCAATAACATTGACTTTCACAGTGCAATGGTTTTTCTAGCTCTAATTAGCCACGTGACATTTAAAGCCAAGCCCAGGGTTATGATAGAAGCTCTTGGGAAAATCACCCAGAGAGGGCTTGAGAACCTCAGGCACAGCCTGGTGTTCAAAGTTGCAAGACAGTTTGTGGTAAAGCAGCAAAGTTGAGCCTGTAATTTATTTACTGTTTTATTTAATTATTTATTTATTTATTCATTTATTTTGGTTAGTCATTCGGTTTTCTGCCTGACAGAGAGTGTCCTTCTTCAAGAAATTCTGCTCTTGACCACTAAAAAAGAATAAAAGGATATTCGGGAAAGTTATGGGTGGTCTGTTTAATTTTTCTACTATGATAGAGCTGCGAGGGTATAACATATCTCTTCAGAACTCTGATTATAAAGGAAAATTATCTTTGATGTGCCATCCCATTATTCAATTTTAGCAGCATAAACATGAGTGTCTAGGTAAGATCAGGGTGTTCACCTAACACACATATTCTCCAACACAAACAAACAAGAAATAATAAATGGAAGGGGAGAGGGAGAATTTTATTCTTACAGGTTGCTTTTGGCTATTATCAATTTTGTTATCTGTTTCCTTTTTTCCTTCTAAGGTGTGTTAATGAAACTTTGAAAGCTCTATGTTTCAAACATCTGTCAGGCAATGTGGTCCTAATTATAGAAATGTAATTTAAATAAAATTCCAATCACTAGTGTTAACAGCAGGTTATCTATCAATAGCCTAGATATTTGAACCTGTACCATATTATTACCTATTACTTGCATATAAAGAAAAATTGAAAATTCATAGAGTAATTATTCTATTTGAAATCCTATTATAGGATACATATGATAGATATTTGTATCTATACATGTTATCTTATTTTATATCTATCTTAATAGTTTTATAATAATCAATGTGATAGTCCCAACTTAATGGGAAATGAATTATCTTGATTTATGACTAAAATTTTTCTAAAAAATTGGATGCAAATTTAAGTCTGACTGTAGTTGACTGTACTTAAGGATGTGGATTCATTTTATTTCTATTTACCGTATTTTGACATAGATAATAGTGCATTTTTATATTGACAGTCCTCAGGAAAACAAACATAAACATAGTTAACCATGAGATTTTATATTTGATGTTCCAAATTGAGAGCAAAAGTTATACAAATAGAATACTTGTTGTATTTCCCTGGATATAATCAAGAGTAACAATTTTAAAAATATTTTGCTATTTTCCTGAATATAATTGAGGAACAATTTTACATGACTGTTTAAACAGATTTAAGAAATAAATTTCAAAAGTTATATCTCTAAATGTTTAGCGGTTGTTACATTTTCCCAGCTTTTAAAATTGACTCAATTTTTTTTTGTTTTGAATTTGCTTCTCATTGTTGCATTTCCTTTTGTAAAATATTAAGAGACACAAATTGCAGTTAAAATGTATTTCAAACTAAAAAAGACTTAATCATACTTATATTGAGCTTAATTTGACATTTTTATCTACATGATCTTAATATATGTAAGTTGCTAGAGTGTAGAATGCAAGATTTAGTCCAATAAACAACTTGCAATGTGATATTTTGACATTTAGTAATAAGAATTGCTGTTTAAAACCATCTCAGTTTATTTGGGATTATATCAATTCAGATTATTGAAATATTATCTCAGTTTGTTTTTTATATTTATTCTGGTTCATGTGGGGAAGTGTGAGGGAATAAATAATAAAAGGAATTGTACCTTTTATTCTTTCAAAATACTGAGAAAACGTAGTTTTGTATTAAGAAATATTTTAATATAAAACTATTGGAAAATTAGGGGAGATATGTGGTAGGAATATTTTAGTTTTCACATTTTTTATCACATTGGAGCTAGTTTTTTCTTTTCCACTTTTAATATTAACTTTTTTATAGAAAATTGATTTACCGAGGATTTATGAATTAGTAAATCCATTATAATGATGAATGATAATTACTATTTAAATCCTGACTCATTCATCAGCTTGTACACTGCATGTCAGGTGACACAAGAGTGTATGATTACTTGTCTGGTGAGTATTTTTTAACTAGTTGTTATACTTCCTTGAACTTTAGATCCTCATACCATACTTGTAAAAGTATGATAAAATGCAGTTTAGTTTGACAAAGAAATTACCAATTGTGCTATAAATAACAGAAGAAGTGACTTTAATGTTTTTGGAGGATTGTTCTTAGGTTCAAGTGAAAAATGTAGGGTACCCACTTGAGTTGCATAAAATGTTTATATATATACAGTTTCAAGGGCTCTGGATTGGTAATATTATAGTAACTAAACTAGTACAAGTCAGTGTCAAAGTGGAAACTTTTAGCTTTTGATACATTAACAACCTTGGGGATATGAATTAGTAGTCTTTATGGTGTTCCCCATAGAGAGGTGCCTACTCTACAAAACCACGTGGATACTTACCGACATTTTAAACAGATGCAGTGGAATTAGACAGATCTATGGGAACAGACATGGGCCACTCAATGTTTTCATTATGAGAATCGAAGCAACAGAGAGTTTTCTACATTTACTGTTTGCATATGGTTTTCACTTACTGGGAAGTAGTCAATCAAGTATTTTGAAATTACAAAGATTTTGTTAAAATGTAAATCCCCTCCCCTGACAATGCATGGACATTTAAAGCATGGGAATACATACTAGCTGTTCCATTTCAGGTTCAAATTAAACTTCTTGTGAGAATAGTACTGAAACTGAAAAGAAGATATGATCGATTCCTACTTTGACTTTGCCTCTTCCTCAAAGGTCCTGATAACGAGAACAGATGTCTAGTGACATTAGCACTGTGTGCCCACCAAATGAGAATATGTTAAGTTGAAGTCTGTGATTTCTACATTAAAGATCAGAAGTCTCTTAAAATACACATTTTTACAAGCCCAGAAATCATGCTAGACACTGAGAATCTTCCCATCACTGTTCACTTTAAATGCCTTCATCATAGGATTATTTATAATCTATTTCATGATATAAAAGTAATCAGGATGAATTACAGTATTCTCCCACTTCAAAGCCACTGAACCATAAATTTTAGAAAAAATAAACTAACTCAACACTATAATGTAATTCAGTAGTTCTCAAATTTTACTGTGCATCAGAATCACCTGGGGAGTTCATGAAAGCATGGATTGCTAGACACACCTTCTAGAGCTCCTGAGACCATAGGTCTTGGAGAGGTCTTGATAATTTGCATTTTTAGTAATTTCCAGGTTTATTAGTTTCTTATTGCTACTATAATAAATTACCAGAACACTGTGGATTAAAACAACATGAATTTGTTATCTTACAGTTTTGGAGGTCAAAAGTTTAGGTCTTAAAAGTCTAAACTCAAAGTGTTGGCAGAGTTTCTTTAGGGGAATCCATTTCATTACCTTTTCCCACTCCTAGAATCAATCTATATTCCTTGGCTTATAGCCCCTTTCTTCAGATTCAAAGCCAGCAATACTTCTAACAGTGGCCTCTTCTCTACTCTTTGACTTCTGCTTTAGTCTTTACGTCTTTTCTGAATGGAACTCTACAGCCTCTTCTTTTAAGGACACTTATAATTACATTGGGCTCCTCTGGATAATTCAGGCTACTGTCCTCATTTCAATATTTTTAACTCAATCATACTTACAAAGTCCTTTTCACCATGTAAAACAACATTTATACATTTTGGGGATTAGGACACCTTGGAGGGTGGGGTGGGGCATTAATCAGTTTATCATACCAGACTGTACTAATACTGCCACCCTTTGTGCATAAGCCTGAATTAAAAGATAGAAAACTAACCAATATCTGTTTTATTACAAAATAGTCAGAGAATGACCAAATCAATTTGGTTAAAATTTACAATTCAGTGATGTTTCTATTTAATTTGTGTAAGCTGTGGTTCTTGAGCTTTGACTGCTCATTGAAATGAACCGGACAGTATAAAAAACAAACACACAACTTGAACTACAACGCCCAGCTCACTCCCAGACCAAATAACTTAGAATCATTGGAGTTGTGATTCAGTCATTAGTATTTTTTAAAGCTCCACCATTAATTCCATTGTACAGTCAAGTTTGATATCTACTGACTTATATACATACAGAACAGAAATTTCAAAGGACCCAGGCATAGGGTTCCTAAAGTAAATTATACTTGTAGAATGTTATATAAAATTAAAGAATTGAAGAAGCAAAGTTTTTTTTTTTTTCATTTTTAAAGAAAATGATAGCAACTATACAGCACTTAGGGTATAAAAACTATCCTCATAATTTATCTTACCACATTTAGCCTGTGTTTAGCCTACATGGCAAGCATAACAGTATTATTTTTAGTCTCCTCTTAAAGATGAGAAGTTCAGGGAGATGCCATTGCACAGTTAATAAATCAATTCATTTTAATTTCATCTCAAGTCTTTTTCCTCCAATTTTTCTATTGCAATACTATACTGCTATAAAAAATTCAAAAAATTATTTCAGGTGCCACAAAATCAAATAACATCAGGTGCATAAATGAATTGAATGTGATAAGTATAAGACAACAGAGGTAGGAGAGAGGAGTGGCAAAGAATACATTCCCTACATAAAGACAGACAAGTTTATGTTATTTTTTAAACACCAAGGCCAAACAAAACACATATCAAAGCCAGATTCAGACCACCTGCTGCCAGTTTGCTATTTCTGAAATTCAATAAGTTTTCTGCTTAAAAGGCAGTTTCCCAGCTCTTTACTCTTCAGAGCTTTATTAATGTTACCACATATAGCTTTAAGCCTTTGGGGTATAATTGGCAGTAATCCTCCTTAAATTCGCTCCAGCTTTTCTCTTCCTAAAGTCACAGATTTGGCACACGTGAACATAATGTTATCTACACTGTTTATCAGCTCCCCAACAGCAGCCAGTCATGGCAATGCCACCACAAAGCCTGGATTTCCAGAATTGAATTCATTTTTAAAACTAGAAGTTCATAGAGTATTTTGTTTGCTAGGCCTCAAATTAGGACCAAACCTAATATATTGCTTCTTTCCACTACATGTATTTACTCAACAAATTTAGGGTGCCTGATTAGAAACATTTTTCCATACATAGTATGGCAACGGTGGGTTCTTTAGTACCAACTAAATGAAGCTTGAAAAACTGTTATATGAAAGCCAAGTGTTACAAAGGTAGAACTCGAAGGCAGGCCTGAATTTTCTTTTGTGGTTGTTGAAATTAATCTCAATTGTTGTAGTTACAATATGCATTAGAATGGTAGGATAGCAGAATTTACTACATCTCCCTGCAGATTTAGCTAAATGTCCAGAAAACAAACAAGCAAAAAACAAAAACAACAACAAAAGAAGTTTCAGCCTCCATAATAAGGTTTTCTAATAATTCATAGAGTTATTTTTCATGAATTATATTATATTTTTCAGAAAATATGTATTGTGTGCTCACGAGGTGCTCAGTACTGTATGGTTCCTGACTTTTTTTGCAATATTATAGGTTTAGCAAAGACACAAGAAAGTAAAATATTTCAAGTCCATTCAGGAGAAACCACTAGCAAGAATTTTTTCATGTAGTAGCAGAATCTTTATATGTAACAGGAGACTGTCAGGCACATAAATGGTTTAAAATAAAACTCCTGTCTTCACATTCACCACAGATGTGGGATGTCTGTTGCAATTTATCTATGAGCAATGAATTAAAATGTACCTTTTTTTTTTTATTAATTTATTTTTGTTACAGATGTTTCTCCTTTTTTTCCCCATTGATAAAATGTACCTTTAACAAAGTTATATCAGCAAGCAAAAGTTGAGTCTAGACTCAAGAAGAGTGCAAAAAGAAGGCTTTGGAGGTGTTGTGTTGCCAAGGCAATTGGGTGATCCATAACTCTTCATCTCTCCCAGACCCATCTTCCCGCAGCACCTTCATTATGCCATTTCCTCACATTGTTTGATCTCCTCTGTTTCACTGCTGAGGCCCTCTCTGTAATCTGTTCCCACTGTACTTATGCAAACTTTACCTTATTGTATCTCAACATGGTCTGTTGATTTTAAACCATTTATGTGCCTGACAGTCTCCTATTCTATAAATGAGTTAGGCTCCATCTTCCTCTTTACTTTCACTCCTACAATTCCCCTGGCTTTAAATGCCTTACCCTCACTACCTCCAAACTCTACACATCTGGCATCTTTCATGAAGACATTGATCTAACTTATTTCTGAAGTCTAAAACATTAAAATCTGCAATTCAGAACTTACTTGAAACTTGTTTTACATTTATATTAGTTCATCCTGAACTCTTAAAAATTGAGGAGCTTTTTTTTGTTTCTATTTTTCATATATATCCTTTTCATGTAGCATGGCACAGAACACACCAGAGATGCTTGACTATATTGTTGTTTAATTCTGTGATCCTTTTGCTCTACATATACAACCTGAGAATTCCTAATTATATACACATAACTCAACATTCTACCAAATACCTAACACCTCCATTATTGTTCACAGAGTTCTTACCCTTCCTCCCAATATGTAACAGTTTAAATATTATCATTTTTCCAGGATTAGAAAAAAAATTGTTAATCCCTTAACCGTGCAATTCTATTACTTTCTCTTTAAGTGACTTAGTGTTTACTTCAGATCGTTTCTAGATTTACTGATGATTGCCATTCCTTTTAATTTAGGTTCTACCCTGATGCCAAGGTTAACTTTCTAAAATAGATATGCAATAGTACCATCCTTCTAATTACTGAACCCCTTTTAGCTCTGCAACCACATCTCAAATAACTTCCAAAGTTATACCACATGCTTGAGAGATACAGAATTTTTTGCAGTCCCTATGCCACACTCTTTTATGTCTTTGGATCTTTACACATGCTGCAAACTTTTTGAAAATACCCTCTGCCCTGGATTTATCTGATAAATTCAGGAGTCCGTCGTTGCCACATCTAGGCAGAGATCATCTCTTTCTCCTCTGTATTTCTTGGCCCTCTGACATATTTCGTATTTTCTGCTTATCAAAATTGCAGTATAATCATTTATGTACATATATGTCTATCTAGTGTTCTATATTATTAGCTTTGTGATAGAGAAAGCTACTCTTAACCTTATCAAAATCAAACACCAGTAGAGCAGAATTTTTCTCTACAGATCGAAAGAAGAAAGTGATTTAGCTAGTGGAGAGGATGCAAAAAATGTGATATTCATGAGTACTCTGTAAACATATGTTTTTAAAATGGACAGGAAATGGAAGTACTTTATTTGGCTAATGCAAGAATGTGAGAAAAAACGGAAAACAAATGAGGGGTTGAGAATGATGAAGATTAAGGACTTTGCTACTAAATGGAAACAGAAAAACAGAGCTTTTGGCTCAAAATAGCAGCCAGCCCTCATTAGAGGTGTTTACACCCTGCCAATAAAGGCTCGATGGTAGCCTGCTTCCCTAAAAACAATTTGCTTATTTAGAGAATTTAGCTCTAGTATACCTAAGATCTAAAAATATTAGTTCAGAGAAAATTTATACGTTATTCCTCAAAACAATCGAAAGTGTTTTAGTTGGTCCAGCAAGGAAGCACAGGATAAAATATGAGTGGCAGTAATGATTGGAAGGGATAGGTGTTGTCATAAGACACATGCATGTACTCTATGCATATTGACTGGGTGTCCAGAATGTGTCAAGTTCTGTGCAAGGTAACAAAGATGTCTTCAACTGAGACTCTTCTTTCTATGAACTCTTGGTCTATTAGAAGATACATATGCAAATGACTGGTTTCCATACTATGGACAATATAAATAAATTAGAGTGGTAGCAACATAAAAGAAGAGAGGTTAAATGGCCCAGGAAAAGGCATTTGCTGAGAAGGAAGATTGGTATGAGGACATTGTGTTACAGAATGTTAAAAAAAAAGCAGTGAGCTGAAACCTGGGGGTGAGTTTTAAAAAATATGGTGGTTAATGAGGCCCTTAGATTTTAACAGAATTCATAATTTAATGCTTACTTTTTTACTGTTTTAAACATTTTCTAACTCTTCTCCAATTTGCAGGCCCTGAATCAAATCAAATCAAATTTTTAAAGAGAGAGAGAGCTTAAGGAAATGAAGTGTAAACCATGTGTGGTAAAGGAAAACAAAACTCTTGAATTATGTAACTTATCTACACGTAATAAACACATGGTGGATTTATCCACTGAAAAAATACTGTGTGCTTCACTCTTATTCTCTTTGTTTCAGGATGTAGGTATAGAAAAGAAAGGTGTTTTGTTTTGTTTTGTTTTGTTTTGTTTTGTTTTGTTTTGTTTTGTTTTGTTTTGTTTTGTTTTAGCATCTGTTTGTATCTATGAATGACACAGAAGCCCAGTACTGGCAGAGTAAATAGTTCCCTGAGAAAATACCAATAGTGGGGTTTGATAAGTCCTCTAGTAGATAGAAACTGGCAAAGCACATGATCAGCAGTAAAGCAAACAACGAGACACTTGGGGCATCTATGATAATTCAAACACTCATTTACTTATAAATTTCTATTTAATGCAACAATGCTCTGATTGGTAAAAGATAACTCAATAGCTAAAGAGATTTATGTCTCAACTAAGTGAAATACTTAAAATCAATTAAACAAATATTGATTATTAAAGATGATGACTCATGCATCCACCAGCTGCTGATCCAATCTGTAGACTACAAACTTTTAATTTCTAGAGCTGTCAATCTGACACATTTTATCAATAATCATATAGAGAATCTTGAGCACCAAAAAAAAACAACAAAAAAAAAACCAAACAAAAACGTTTTTCATTTCATTCCATTTATCTAGAATTTACTACCATAACATATGGTGTTTTACCTCACTTGTGGAATGAGTAAAATGGTGGGAAAAGAGGAAATTAACATATGTAGAAAACTGCCCTATTAAAGAAGAAAATGTTGATGGTTACTGGATAAGCATGCTTTACTGCCTGGGGAGAAATCAGTATGATGTAGGACCTGGAATCACACAGGAGAAGACTTAGAAAAAAAAATATGGACTTAAGGCTAAATAAAAAATGTGACCAGCTAATATTTACAAAGGAAAGTTGCTACTAATAACTTCTGTTCTTTCTCTTTTGCTGTATCATATCTACCATAGGTTTAATAGCTCATATACACTGAAGCCAACTTTCTGAATGATTATTTAATTCTTGAAAAGTAACCATAAACTAAGGGGTAGGGTGGGGGGCAGTGGATACTGGCAGCAGACAGAAATTTTAGGCCCAAAACCTTAATGGAGCTGCGATGAATGGGACATAACAAAATGACAATCCAAACAAAATACAGTCCGTGTCCTCCAATGGATGAGGAATGTTCCTTTCTCATTTGTGTTTGAACACGGGGGAACATAAAGTGCCGGTTAAACTGAGTAATGTTGCATAACTAAATTATAGGAATTTTGTTCAGTTCTCCAGTAGAGTATAAAAATCTTCAAACCTGGAAGTATTGTTTTAATCATGAGTTTGAATAAGCAGTCCCTCATATTTCTGTAATATCTAAGTTAATAGAAATGTTTTCTTTAGAAACCTCACTCCTGTAAAACTATATTCATAAAAGCTGTATACATATAAAAGTTATATAAAAGTAGGCTTTTTGAAGTATGTTTTTAATTTTATCAGAGAGCTTTTGGAGAAATGTATAAAGGAATTAATTTGCAATTTAATTTTAAGCAATTACTTCTAATTATTATAAATTTAGATATTTAACTTTGCTACTATACTGGCATAATACTTGTTTTTCGCAGGCAGCTAAACAATTTATATGATGTATGGTATAGCCTTGTAGAGCTTTTATTTGTTTTATTGGGTAATTTGTATTCAATATAGGAGGTGATCTAAAGCTTAGCATTTAGTGATTGCAGAGGAGACCCAGGCACCCAGAAAATTCTATACTTTATTTTATCTGGTGGATCTACTATGACCCAGGAGGCTCACCTATAGATAAGATGCTTTTACCTCAATAGCACTTTGAATCTTTACACGCTTTGGGGTTTTGCACACTCTTTTGACACAGGCCTTTGTCATTAATGAGAGTCACATGAGTGGATCCCTGAATGGCACTTTGGAGAATGGTGGCATACGTTTTTAACAAGCTAACCCTTCTGGCTATAACATGAAAGGATACCCTGTGTTTAAGATAGCGTGGAAATAAAAGGCAGAGGTAATTTGCACTGCTGAAGAAATAATTATTAGTCCCAAATTGGCCTCCATGTGACAGATGGAGGAAAGCAGTGTGTATTTGAGTTTAGGATATCAGTTTATTTTTCTTGTTGATAACATATAAAGTTTTCTAAAATTTTAAAGATTTCCCCAGCTGATCCAATTAAGGTGCTTCAGAAAGAAACATCTACAGCTTTTTCTGTTGCTCATATTGACTATCTATTTTACAAATAGTTTGATGCTAGTATACTGGTAAATTCTGTGTATATCTTAGCAGAGACACCGTCTCTACAAATGGGAGTGTGAGATGGGAGTGTGGTTAGAGGATAGGAATGGGAGGTCAAGAGACAAAAACTCCATTTTGCCTCACATATACCATCTCGTGTATTTTATGTTATTTTTTTTTAAGTTGTCAGTGACAAGAAAATTGGATGTCAACAGAGGTAAAACAGGAGAATAGTGTCTAAGTAGAAGTGAGAATCAGTAAGTTGTTTGTGGGAATCTAAACTGACTTATATTTTTTTAAAGACTCTCAAAATAAGAAAAAAAAATTAAAAAGAAAATAGCCAGAGATGAGTCATCACCTGGAAGTGACAAGTAATCACCTGCTTTGCAGTAGTTCTTCCCCTTTCCTCAGAGGCACTCTCTCTCCTCTAGCAGCAGAGAGGATGTTACAAATACAATGCTGGGGAAGGGAATCTCAAAATGTCCTGCATTGTCCCCTCCAGGGATCATTTTGAACTGCGTCACTAGGCATAGCAGGATTCAGATAGGCTGAGGGGTCAACCTGGTTGGTTTGGGGGTCAAAGGTAGGGAAGTCCTGGCAGGAGAACCCTTCCCACACACAATTCCCCACCCACATCACCTGAGGTACAGGAGGGTGGCCATCTTGACCAGGAGGGTAGAAATGTGAGCAACAGGTGCTGTATGATTGTGAGGCTCACCTGGATATGCCACTAACTACCTGGAAAAGAGAGGATTCCCTGGTCCACTCTCCCTTCACTCATTTGCTCCCCAGGCTTCCTCTCCGCTCTGATTCCTCTTCATTTGTTTCCTCTCCACCTCATTTTATACTATGTAAAACAACTTTCTATGTTTTCATCTATGTGAACCCTGAGACTGAGGTTAAATTATTCTCCTAATGTCACTTAATTTGTAAGAAGCAAATCTGGGGCTGAACAATACTCTTTTGTTGTTAAATATTGGTGCACTTTCCAGTACACAGCACTGCCTGTCTCTTATACTGTCACATACCCTTTTAAATAGCAATTTATTATTTTTGCTATACTTAGGATGAAATTTAACTTTAATATACATACAGAAATTACATGTTCCTCAAATAGTGTACAAATAATTTTTAGTTATTTTAGGTTACAATAGAGACAAGGATTTACCATTTAAATTTATAATTATGTTTATTTTAAGTTTTGCTTATTGCAAGAAGGCTGTTCAAGAATAAGGTGGTCTTGTTGATATCCTGTGTAATCAAACTCATGTCATGGGACCCATATTTATTTTTTTCTTTAAAAAAATTAAGTAGACTACTTACAGGTCTTGGCAACCTACTTTTTGCTAAACCTGAGAATGATCTGACATATCTCATTGACATTTATTGTTTTAAAGAAATGGCCTAAATTCCCCAATGCTTAATATCTTGTTACAAATATATTTCTGATTTTGAGAGTATTGTAAAATGTGCTTATCAAAATTATTGATATGAATTTAAATTGGCCCAATTCCTTGTAAAGTATTTTGGCAGTGTGTTTCATGCATTTTCTAATGACCATATTCTTTTTCATAATTTCATTCCTGAAAGACTATTCTATGTACATAATCTTAAATGCAAAATAAAAGATCTACACATGAAAATCTACCATTAAAATATATCAGAAACAACCTAAATAGAAACAATAAGTGATAAAATAAGGTAATGGAAACCCAGGTAATAGAATATTATACAATAGAATATTTTGAAGTGTATACAATAATATGAAAGGCAATGATAGTTCGACAGAAAAATGTAAAAGTTAAGCTGTAAACTTCTACCTATACTGTAATGATAACCATGTAAAAGTGTTTTTTAAAGAATTCTTCAAATATCTATGCATATATTTTTGAAAGTTCAGGAATGTACCAAAGCATTAACAGTGACTATCAATGGGTAATTGGGGACATTAGGGAAGATTTTTCTGCTCTCTAACTAGTATATATTTTAAAAATTTCATATACTGAGTATATATTTCATTTAAAATGCTTAAAATAATACTCAGAAAAATGTAAAAAAAAAACATTAAAATTGAAAATAATAACCATGATACATTTTATCCTTGGAAGACATAAAGTATTTCTTTCTTTCTCTTTTTCCCTGTTAAATGTAATCCCAAATCTTGTAAATTTTGCATCCAAAATGTCTATGACTCAATCTTCTCTTTTCTGGGCCATTGACCACTACTCTAATTCATATCTTCTAACTCCTACACCTCAACCATTGTACCATATTTTTAATTGGCCTTCCCGATTTAAGGAATTTCTCTAATCTCACTTCAAATAATTTCTAATGTGATTTATAGGCAGATTACTTACCATAGTGAGCATCAGATTAACTCATCTGTAATAATATACTCCTAGATCGGCCGGTGTGGCTCAGTAGTTGAGCATCAACCCATGAACCAAGAAGTCACCAGTTCAATTTCCGGTCAAGGCACATGCCCAGGTTGTGGGCCAAATCCCCAGTAGGGGGCATGTAGGAAGTGACCAATCGATGTTCTCTGTCATTGATGTTTCTATCTCTCTCCCTTTCCCTTCCTCTCTATCTAAAATCAATAAAGAGGTCAAAAAAGATGGTAGCAGGCAGGGCCGGAGGGAGGGTGAGTGCGTGAGAGAGTGAGCGAGTGAGAAAGAGAATGTGAGTGGACAAGAATGTGGACAAGCAAACTCATGCAGTACAGAAACACGGAGCAGAAGGTTCCTGTGTTGTGTATGGAAAGCAGCTGGCGGCTCTTCAGTGCATTTCTCCCTGTTCAGCCAGGAGGCCCCGCTATTTTAGAAGATCCCTGGTCTTTTCTGGGAGGAAGTGGGAGTGGCTAGGGCCCAAAAACCTGAGCCCACCACTGCACCTGGCACCATCAGACCAGTGGACCCCGCTGTTTCAACACAGACCAGTGGACAGTAATGGAGCTGCCAAGGTGCCTGCTGTGGAAGCTGAAAATGGCTGGGAGCCCAGCACCATCCCCCACAGTAGCAGCCAGATCAGAGTTGAGACTCACCCCCAGCAACAGAGGCTTGGGAGCAGACATCCATCCCCAGGCAACAAAAGCACAGATCAGCAGCTGAGACTCATCCCCAAAAGTTTCAGCAAAGGCTGAGCAGGAGCTGAGTCCCACTGGGCAGCAGTGCTCCCCAGCCACCAGTGGCAAGACCTGGGGCTCCAGAGGGACCAGTGCAACCCAGCTGCCAACAAGATCGGCGGGGAGCTGGGGCTCCTGAGGGGCTTCTGCGATCTAGCTGCTCATGGTGCTGGCAGGGAGTGCTGCTCCAGCAGGGCTTGAGTGATCCAGCTGCAGGTGGCACCAGTGAGCATCAGGGAACACAGCTTCAGAGGGGCCCATGTGATCCAGCAGCAGCACCTACCAGGACAGACCAATACCAGTCCTCAGTAGTCAATCCTCCAGGATCCACAGCAGCCAAGAGGCGACAGGCAACAGAACAGTCTGGGAGGCACAGTAGCCTTAATTGATATACAGTGAGCTGCTTACACATCCAAACATCCCTCATCGAGTCTAGAGCTACCAGATGGCTAAAACAGGGACACAAAGAAACAACAGCCAAAGGAAAGAAAAAAAGAAATCACCAGAAAAGAAACTACAGGAAATGGAAAATAGCAACTTGTCAGATAAAGAATTCAAAGCAATGATTTTAAGGGTGCTCAAACAATTTGGTGAGAACTATAAGCAACTTAATAAGAATTATGAAGAGCTCACTGGGAACTACTTCAGCTTAAAAAAAGAGGTAGAAGCTATGCATAAAAATCAAGAGGAAATAAAGAATTACATAGCTGTTATGAAAAATACCTTAAAAGTCTTCAATAGTAGATTAGAAGAAGCTGAAGACCAATCAGCGACTTAGAAGACAAGGTAGAAAAAAACACCCAAATAGAACAGCAAATGGAAAAAAAATTAAAAGCCAGGAGGAGAGTTTAAGGGAGCTGTGGGACAATACAAAACATAACAACATTCGCATGATAGGGATACCAGAAGGAGAAGAATCAGAGAAAGGAATAGAGAAGCTGTTTGAAGAAATGACAGAAAACTTCCCTAAACTGGTGAGGGAAAAAGTCACACAAGTTCAGGTAATACAGAGAGTCCCAAGCAAGATGAACCCCAAAAGACCTACAACTAGGCACATCATAATAAATATGGCAAACATTAAAGACAAAGAAAGAATCTTAAAAGAAGCAAGACAGAGACAGAAAGTTACCTACAAAGGAGCTCCCATTAGAATGTAGGCTGATTTCTTAATAGAAACACTGCAGGCCAGAAGGGAGTGGCATGAAGTGTACAAAGTAATGCAAGGCAAGGGTCTGAATCCAAGACTACTCTATCCAGCAAGGCTATCATTCAAAATTGAAGGAGTAATAAAGAGCTTCACAGAAAAAAAAGCTAAAGGAATTTACCACCACCAAACCAGCACTTCAAGAAATGCTGAAGGGGCTGTTGTAAGATGAAGAAAGAGAGAGAGGAACACAGGCATAAAATAATAATGGCAACTATCAATAATAACCTGAAATATAAATGGCTTAGATGCTCCAACAAAAGATATAGGGTAGCTGATTGGATAAGAAAACATGACCCATATATATGCTGTCTACAAGAAACCCACCTCACAACAAAAGACTCACACAAGATGAAAGTGAAGGAATGGAAAAATATTTTCCAAGCAAATGGAAATGAGAAAAAAGCTGGTGTAGCAATACTCATATCTGACAAGATAGACTTCAAAATGAAGGCCACAATAAGAGACAAAGAAGGTCACTATATAATATTAAAAGGATCAGTCCAACAAGAGGATATAACCCTGGTAAACATATACGCACCAAATATGGGAGCTCCAAAATATATTTTAAAACTTCTGGAGGACTTCAAAAGAGAGATCAATAGCAATATGATCATAGTGGGTGACTTTAACACCCCATTGACACCACTGGATAGATCCTGTAGACAAAAAATTAACAAGGACATAGAGTTCTTAAATGACGAACTAGATCAGTTGGACTTAATTGATATTTACAGAACATTCCACCCCAAAACTGCAGAATATACATTCTTCTCAAGTGCACACGGAATATTCTCAAAGATAGACCACGTGATAGGACACAAAGTAAGTCTCTACAAATTCAAGAAGATTGAAATCATATCAAGCATCTTCTCAGATCACAATGGCATGAAACTAGAACTCAATTACAACAAAAACACACAAAATAATTCAAATACTTGGAGGCTAAATAGCATGTTATGAAACAACGAATGGGTTACCAACGAGATCAAGGAAGAAATTAAAAACTTCCTGGAAACCAATGAAAAGGAACACACAACAACACAAATTCTATGGGACACAGTGAAAGCAGTCCTGAGAGGGAAGTTCATAGCACTACAGGCCTACCTCAAGAAACAAGAAAAATTCCTAATTGACTTTCTAACCCTACAACTTAAAGAACTAGAAAGTAAACAAAAAGAAAAACCCAGAGGAAGTAGATGGAAAGAAATAGTAAAGGTCAGAGCAGAAATAAATGACATAGAGACTAAAAATACAATTTAAAAGGTCAATGAAACAAAAAGCTGGTTCTTTAAAAAGATAAAAAAGATTGATGGACCTTCAGCCAGACTCACCAAGAAAAAAAAAGAGAGGACCCAAATAAACAAAATCATAAACAAAAGAGGAGAAGTAACAACTGACACCACAGAAATACAAAGGATCATCAAAACATAATATGAACAATTAAATGCCAACAAATTGGACAATCTAGGTGAAATGGACAAATTTCTAGAAACATACAGTCTCCCAAAACTGAACCGGGAAGAGATAGAAAGTTTGAACAGACAAATAACAACAAAGGAAATTGAAGATGTAATTAAGAAACTCCCAGCAACCAAACTCCCAGGCCCAGATGGCTTCACAGGGGAGTTTTACCGAACATGCAAAGATCTAATACCCATTCTCCTCAAAATATTCCAAAAAATCCAAGATGACGGAAGTCTTCCAAACTCATTTTATGAGGCCAGCATAATCCTAATTCCAAAACCAGAAAAAGACACTACAAAGAAAGAAAACTACAGGCCAATATCCCTGATGAACACAGATGCCAAAATCCTTAACAAAATTTAGCAAATTGGATCCAGCAATCCATCAAAAAAATTATTCATCATGACCAAGTGTGATTTATCCCAGGGATACAAGAATGGTACAATATTCATGAATCAATAAATGTGATACATCACATAAACAAAATGAAAGATAAAAACCATATGATCTTATCAATAGATGCTGAAAAAGCATTTGACAAATTCCAACACCCATTTCTGATAAAAATGCTCAACAATGTGGGAATAGAGGAATCATATCTCAACATAATAAAGGCCATATATGAAAAACCAACAGCCAACATCATACTCAATGGGCAAAAACTAAAAGTATTTTCCTTAAGAACAGGAACAAGACAGGGATGCTCACTTTCGCCCCTCTTATTTAACATAGTACTGGAAGTCTTAGCCACACCAACTAGACATGAAGAAAAAAAAAAAATAGGGGATCCAAATTGGAAAGGAGGAAGTGAAACTGTCATTATTTGCAGATGACAAGATATTGTACATAGAAAAGACTCCATCAAAAATCTATTAGATTTAATATATGAATTTGGCAAAGTAGCAGGATACAAAACAATGTCAAGAAATTGACGACATTCTTATATACCAACAATAAACTCACAGAAAGAGAAACTAAAAAAACTATCGCGTTTACCATCACAGCAAAAAAAAAATAAGATAACTAGGAATAAATTTAACCAAAGAAGTAAGAGATATCTTCACAGAAAACTATAGGTCATTGAAAAAAGAAATAGAGGAAGATATAAAAAAGTGGAAGCATATACCATGTTCAAGGATTGGAAGAATTAACATCATTAAAATGTCCATACTACCCAAAGCAATCTATAGATTCAATGAAATCCCCATCAAAATACCATTGATATATTTCACAGAACTAGAACAAATACTCCAAAAGCTTATATGGGACCATAAAAGACCCCAAATAGCCACAGTAATCTTGAAAAAGAAGAACAAAGTAGGAGGGAACACAATACCAGATATCAGGTTGTACTACAAAGCCACTGTAATCAAAACAGCCTGGTACTGGCATAAGAACAGGCAAATAGATCAATGGACTAGAACAGAGAACCCAGAAATTGACCCAAGACAATATGCTCAATTAATATTTGACAAAGGTTGCAAGAGCATACAATGGAGTCAAAACAGCCTCTTCAATAAATGGTGCTGGGAAAATTGGACAGCTACATGCAAAAGAATGAAGCTAGACCACCAACTTATACCATACACAAGAATAAATTCAACATGGATAAAAGACTTAAATGTGACTCGTGAATCCATAAAAGTCCTAGAAGAAAATGTAGGCAACAAAATTTCAAACATCATATGCAGCAGAATTTTCACTGATACAACACCTAAGGCAAGAGAAACAAAGGAAAAAATGAACACATGGAACTACATCAAACTAAAAAGCTTCTGCACAGCAAAAGAAACAACCATCAAAACGGAAAGGGAAACCACCAAATGGGAGACCATAATTGCCAATGATACATCAGATAAAGGGTTAATTTCCAAAATATATAGAGTAGTCTTACAATTCAACAAAAGAAAGACAAAAAACCCAATTAAAAATGGGCGGAGGACCTAAATAAACACCTCTCCAAACAGGACATACAAATGGCCAAGAGACATATGAAGAAATGCTCAACATCACTAATCATTAGAGAGATGCAAATTAAAACAACTATGAGGTATCACCTCACACCTGTCAAAATGGCCGCCATCAACAAATCGTCAAACAACAAGTGTTGGCGAGGGTGTGGAGAAAAGGGGACTCTAGTACACTGCTGGTGGGAGTGCAGACTGGTGCAGCCACTGTGGAAAACATTATGGTGTTACCTCAAAAAGTTAAAAATTGAACTGCCATTTGACCCAGTGATCCCACTCCTAGGAATATACCCTAAGAAACCTGAAACACCAATCAGAAAGAATATATGTACCCCTATGTTCATAGCAGCACTATTTACAATAGCTAAGATCTGGAACCAGCCCAAGTGTTCATCAATAGATGAGTGGATAAAAAAGCAGTGGTACATATACACAATGGAATACTATGCAGATGTAAGAAAGATCTCTTATCCTTTGAGATGACATAGAGGGACCTGGAGAGTATTATGCGAAGTGAAACAAGCCAAGCAGAGAAAGACAAATATCACATGATCTCTCTTATTTATGGAATATAATGAACTAAACAAACTGATGAATAAAATATATCCAGAGACATAGAAGTAGGGTACAGACTGGCAAATCTCAGAAGAGGGGGTGATGGGAAGGAAGTGATAATACACAGAACTTATATGCATGTTTGCATAACCAATGGACATAGACAACAAAGCTGGGGATGGGGAGGGGGAGGGTTGGGGAGGAGGGTGTCAATGGGGGAAAAAGGAGAAACTTCTGTAACAAAAATAAAGTAATAAAAATAATTTTAAAAAATAAAATCGATAAAAAAATTTTAAAAGAAAATAATATACTCCTATAGTTTTCTGAGAAATATATAAAAAGGGACAATAAATATAAAGTTCTTGGCACATACTAAATTATCTACTAATGGCAGCTCTCATTATTATAATTTCAATTGTGCAGTTCTCTCATTTTTCACTTTTAAAGCTGCTACACTGTGAACTTTCAAATACAGATTCCCCACACAACCATTTAAGACCCTATACAATGTGATCTCAAACAGCTTTTCCACTTTATTTAAAAAAAAATTCCACCCTCAGCTTCAACCACGATGGGCTACTTCCTATTTTCTAGATTTGCCTTTGTTCCTCTATATGGGTACCATGAGCTTTATTTATTTCTTTACCTTCTGTACCTTCTCACTTGTGTCCTGTCTTTCTGAAATGCCTTATCTTACATGAAAACTTTCCCCCACACCAAATTAGATTGCTATCTTCTCAAAACTCCATAATAATATATAATATCCTTAATAACATACAGCCTTCAGTTCAGCATCCTGGTGAGATAACTCTGATATTCAGGGCTGAGCTTAAAAAGCAACCTCCTAAGAAAGGCAGTGTCTGACCACCAAATAAGCCACTATCATATTTCCTTACATTTCTGTTGGCAGCGAAAATGGCACCAGATGTTAGACTGGTGGGGTCAAACCAGACCACTGTTCAGAAACCTTGGTACTTGAGTTCCAGCTAAGAAATAATTCAGCGCCAAGACTCTAATTATAAAAAAGAAAGAAAAGAAAAGTGCTTTAGAGAGTTACAGAGGTAGAAGAAGTGAGGTATAGAAGAAATGGGCTCAAGAAACAAGTTACAGAGGCAAAAGAAGGGCCTTTGGAGCTTAGGAGAGAGAGAAGCAAAGAAAACTGGACTGGGAGGAGGGAGAGGGGGAGAGGAAAGGAGAGGGTGTGTTGGGAGGTGGAGAGAACACTGGGGCTAAATCCTAAGGGTTTTTAAGGGTGGGGATTACAAGGGAGGTCCCAGGGGATGATCTCAATAGCATATTCAACAGCTTTCCAGGTGTGTCCTTTTAGGGGGGGTCCTTTGTTAATGCATCTGGTACAGAGGGAATCCTGGGGTCCCTTGTCTGGTTTTACAGCTTTTCTGGGCCTGGAGCAGAAACACAACTGAGGCCTAGATGCATTTGATGAGGGTCAGAACCTCCTTGTCCTGGGGCTTAATGCTTAAGGGCTATTTTCTGACCCCTTGTTTGTTCCCCCTCTTAAGCGTCTAAACCACATGACTAGCAACATGCCAGGGGAAGAAAGATCAGGGGAAAGTCTGAACCACATGACCAGGGATATGAAAGGCCGGAGGGTCTAAACTATATGACCAGGGATATATGAGGGGTGGAAAGGTTACCCCGGGGGGGCAAGGTCCTTTCTCCCCCAGGTTTGCCTGTTGATAGCCACCCAGTGCTTCCCCACCCCCACCCTGGGGACCTTCTGTACCTGGCCCATCATCCTTGCTCTGCTCATGTCTGTCTAACTGACTAAAACATTTCTAGTTACTCAGCTTCCCTTTTTTTTGTGTCCCAGCCAGCAAGTCTTGAGAATGGAGAAGACTTTTGTGTAAGATGGAATATTTTATATTTGATTGAGCTAAATCTACATAGAAGTAACATTGAGATTTAACTGCCAAGTCAAGATTATTCTTATAGTGACCAGAAATCCATGATGTCTGTTTTAAGGTGGTCATTTACTGCAGGTAAGGAGTTTAACAATATGGTCAAAGGCACTTATTGGAGAACATTAAGTCCATTTCTTGTTTGAATCACCACTGAATTTAGTCCATTATATTATTCACTTGCATCTGTGTTATACTGTGGTCTTTTTAAGAATAAAAAAATTATCACAGGCTCTCAGAAGTTTCACTAAAAGAACCCTTCAGGAATAATTATATAGGATTATAATATAGATGAAAATGTTATATTAATGTACTTGCATAGTACATCAATACTAGTTACCTTCTCCTATCAGATGTGGTTCATTCTGTTTATTTAGTTCTTGCAACAAGTCTTATCATTTTCAACATCTGTTACTAATTCATAGACTATTAAATATAAGGAAACAACTCTAACTCATCATTTTCCCCCCAAGCCTACATACTGACTGACACTTATTAAAATATATTAACCATTCAATATTTTTCCAAACTTCTTTTGATGGATCTACTCTGATATATCAAAATTATAGGCTACAGAGACCTATATCACACACATATGTTAGAGTTATTCATTAGGGAATTTATCAATATATGAGTTCAATATAGTCTCAAAGGAAGAAACTGACATTTTCTCTTAAAACTAGGTAATTGAGAAATGTCCCTTTCTATTCCTACTAATGCTTCCTCAGCTCTCTCATTGATATATGAGTGGTAAAGTCTAATTTCATATGTCAATGATTTTTTTCAATTTATACAGAACAGGTATTTATAGTTATTAAGTATTCAAAAAAAGGCAAGTAAACTTAGAAACTACCAGTTTGAAAGAACATTATTGATTTCATACTTGATTTTCTGGGTAAGTAAAACAAGTATTGCATGTATTTGTAAGTGACTTTATCTAAAGATAACTGATTACAGATATATTAATTTGAAAATGTAATACATTGGATACAAATCAATTAAAATTAAAATAACATATATGTATCAAAAAAAATTTTTAATGCCTATATACGTCTGTATCTTGAACAGGTCAAACCTGGTCCTGCATCAGGGTTATTGCACATGAGTTCCACTTACTTGAAAATAATTTTCTCCAGACATTTTTCTAACTTGAAAATTCTGATTATTTAAGATTTAGCTGAGATTTTGATCTCCTTAGAAAGACTTTCCCTCTACACTCAATCTAAAGGAACCTGTAAGTTATCATTACATATCTCTAACTTATTTGTTATGGCTATTGCCATTATCTGAATTTACCTTGATTATTCCAATGTTTAGTAGGTTCCCCCTGTTCTTTTTCCCTCCACTCTTCCAGCAGAATTTTTTTTTTTTTTGCTTCTCTAGAATGGAAATACTTTTCTTAACCACAGTTAGTACTGTGTCTTTTAAACAATGAAAGCCCAATAAATGTGTACAATTATATTACAAACTTTGAAAAATATATCACTATATTATATCTGGTAAGGAACATTCTCATTTAAAAATTGTTGCTAAAATCTTTTAGTTATCTTCTATATATCAAATACACACAGAAATCATTCACACATTCACATACTTTCACACACACATCAATTCATACACATTCACACATACACAGAGAGATATATACACACACACACCTCTGGGTTCTTGGTCCCTGCCATGATTTACATAGTGTTCAGTGAACAGGCATAGAAAGCCCCAATTACTGGAATTCTTGCAAATGCTCTACCTGGATCTCCCAGTGGAAGCTATGATCTCTTGTATTCAGGATGTACAGAAATGACAATGGAATGAGAGAGAAAAAATAGTGATGTGAAATATTAAAGATAAACCTTTGGGAACAATAATGCATTCAGTGTAGTTCACTTGATAGTACAGTTTAGTAGTTTGACAGAAAGTTCAAACCAATACAAAGTTAGAAAAAAAAAATTGAAATTCAAAATATGAAGGAAAGCAATCATGCTGATCTACAACACTACAGTTTTCTTCAGCAGCAAATTTGTTCATTTTAATGTTCTATGAAACATAGTTTGAGATTTTTAATATTTCCTGTAAGAGAGAGATAGGAAAAGAAAACTGTAATAATTTTCCCAAAAAATAAACCAGAAATAAAGAAATAGCTATATTATGTCTTTTAAAAAATAATCAAGAATAAATTGGGAAAAATAAAATAAATTATCTTTCACAGCTACAGTATTCGATCCTCAAATATTTTTAAAGATGTTTCTGAGTAAATGGAGATGTTCAGTCCTTCTTGGCTCCTCAACACAGTCCCTTGGCTTTCTCAGAAAACTTAAAACACTTGTTATCTCTTCTGTTTCCTCTATCTTCACACTCTGCTGCCTTTTATATTTTTGCCATCAGCATTTAAACATGTTCAGTATTCCTAACTATAGTCAAAATCCTTCCATTGGCCTGTTTATCTTCTGTCTTCCAATTTCTGACTACTTACCACAAAATTCTTACAAAATTATTTATTTATACTTGCTTTCTCCATTGTTCTCACCTCTCACTCTTTGACTCTCTTTATCTTGAAAAACATTAGTTAATATTTCTACAATAACTTTTGTAGTAGGATGAATAATAATATCCCCCTCAAGATATTTGTGTCCTAATCCTGGAAGTCTGTGAATATGTTACCTTAGATGGCAAAAGAGACTTTGAAAATGTGATTATATAAACTATTTTTTATTAAGACAGTATGCTGGATTTTCCAAGTGGGTGCGATAACGTAATCACAAGTGCCCTTATAAGAAAAAGGAAGTGGGAGAAACTACTACAGGAGAGTAGCAGGAGATAGGATAACATAAGCAAGAGATTGGAGTGGTCTGAGGAACTGTCATGAGCCAGGAACTGTAACTGGTCTCTAGATGCTAGAAAAAGGCAAGGAAACAGATTATCTCCTAGAACCTTCGGAGGGAATCAGGCCCATAAACACCTTCACTTTAATCCAGTGAAATTAATTTTTGACTCTGTTCTCCAGAACTGTAAGAGAATAAATTTGTGTTGCTTTAAGCCACCAAGTTTATGGTAATTTGTTACAGCAGTAAAAAGTAAACACTGTAATACAGACTCATGCACTAAGTCAAATACTGGACAATTCCCAGTATTCCTCTCATTTGACTTATCAGTAGCAACATCTAAGCTACATGGATACCACTGATTTCCTTATTAGGTCTTTGGCTTATTTTTATCAGATGCCTGTGCTTATTCCTTCTTTTCTGCCAAAATAGTATACATGTTAGAGTTTCTTAAAACAGTCTAGAACCAAACCATTCTCACTCACTAAACAATCATATCTACGCTATCTCTTGAAAACAAAAGTGTCAATCCATCTCTGCTTGGTTGAAGTATATGCACATGACTATTTGAGCATTCTACTTGATTATGATACAGACATCTCAAAATGTGTCCTGAAATAAATTAATTTTCCTTAAGTTTGATGTATTTCCAGTGTTAACAATCTCAGAAAAAGGTACCCACCAACTACCTGTTACTGATCAATGTAATGGTATCTAAGGTATCTGTAAAGTGTGGTGAATTCACTTCTATCAAAAGATACTTCAGTGTTTTGTTTTAGCAGTAGTCATACCAGTTCAATTGATAAAGAAGCTTCATCCATTTATCTATTTTTTCAATAAATATTTATTCAGCAAGTTGTTGGCCAGATCTAGTGCTGAAACAAACAAGAAGCCAGTCTCGAGGTTCTTATCATGGAGGACTTTGATAATTACAATGAAAGCAAAGAGGTTACATGCAAGAGTTTGTATTAATCTACTCAGGCCGACATAACAACATATCATAGACTTGGTTGCTTGAAAGCAAATATATTTTCTCATAGTTCTGGAGACTAGAAGTCTAAGATCAAGGGTTGCTGTCTGGTGAGACCTCTCCGCTTGGATCACCTTCTCATTATACGCTTACATAACCTTTCCTACATGCTTCTCCCTGGGAAGCGGGGAGAGAGTATGTGAGCATAAGAGAGCCCACAAGTGTATTCTGCTATCTTTTTTTATAAGGACACTAATACTATTGAAACAGGGTCCCACTCTTATGACCCTCATTTAACCTTGATTACTTCATTACTCTAAATACATCCACACTTGGAGTTTGGACTTCAACATATGAATTTTGGGACCACACAAACATAAAGTCCATAACATAGATTATTAAATATATTCCATCTTAGGGGTGGTAAGAAAAACAGGAAACATGCTCATTTATTTGTATAGTATACATTTATTTAGTGCCTAATATGTACTAGGCACTATGCTAAATATTAGTAATAATAGCTGTTTTCCAGGAGAACCTAATAATCTTATGAAGCAATAAGAAATTCCAATGCAGTTTAATGATAATAATAGAAACAGTATAAAGCACTCTGAAAACACAAATGAGGGGAAAACTATATCTGTCTATAGGAGTTGGGAAAGAAATTACAGGAAAGTAAGTATTTATTTGGGTCTTAAATGCTGATTAGTATTGTGTAATGCAGAGAGAAAAGAATCATATATAATAGCAATGGGATATGGTCCTTTAGGTGATGTCTTTTGTTTGCCTCCTCACTTCTCAGGAAGAGAGTTTTTAAAAACTACTTTCTGAATGGTGCCATCATAGACTGGAGTACTGTTCCACTCTGTCCTCATCTCCTCCTCACTAAAACCCTCAGAGAAATGGAATTGAAAGGAGGAAGAATCCAGCTACTGTTCTTGTATTTCAAAGTCGGTATTTTCTGTACTGGTCCCCTTCCAGTCTCATTCCAATAAATATTAATCTCATGATAATATATCTTACACAATGATTAGCTTCTAAAGTCAACATAGAAGCTAAGTGTGCATATGATGAAACCACAAGAATCATAACATCAACCATATGACTTGTGTGTATATCAACCAACCATGTTTGTCATGTACTTGGATAACATTCTTGTTTTTAAAGAAGTGACTATTTAGATTTAGCTAGCTTAATCAGTTCGTTTCCATGTTAGTTATTAGAATATGCATATAAATTATAAACATAATCTCTAAGACTCAGATTTGTAGTATTAGGGGGACTGGAAAGTAATGTTTTTTTCCATTAAATTCAAACAGATAAATTTTTAACACGTTTTTATTTTTAATCAATGATGTAATCACCCTCGTTATCAACAACCTTTTGCCATCCAGTGTGCAAATTTTCAATGCCGGATCGATAAAAATCAATTGGTTTTTGAGTAAAATATCTGGAGATGGCATTTTGGACATCATCCAAATTTTCAAAATTTTTGCCACTTAGAAAATGTTGTAGCGATCTGCATAAATGGAAATTTGATGGCACAATATCGGGCGAGTATGGTGGGTGAGGCAATACCTCCCACCACAATTCATAAATTTTTTCCAGGATTCGTCTTGCGCAGTGCGGTCTTGCATTATCGTGTTGCAGAATAACGCCTTTTCTGGTGACAATCGCTGGGCACTTTTCAATTAAAGATTGATTTACTCGATCAAATTGTTCACAGTAAAGGTCTGCATTCAGTTTGTCCAGGTTTCAGCACTTCAAAATGAATGACCGCGCGAATACTCCACCAAACACACAAAAGTGCCTTTTTGGGGTGTAAACCTGGTTTAGCAGTACTTTGTGGCGATTCATTCGGAGAGAGCCACTGCCTTTTGCATTTTGGATTATCATAGAGGACGCATTTTTCATCTCCAGTGATCAAGCAATCAAAAAACGCTTCTGTATTGTGCCGCTGAAGCAATAAGTTGCATGTGGTGGACCCGTTAGCTTTGTTTTCTTCGGAAAGATTATGCAAGACCTAAACACCTGCTCTGCTTACTTTACCAATCTGCTGAAAATATTCATGGATGGTCAACCAAGGTTGGTTAAGAGTGTTTGACAGTTCCTCGATTGTCTGACACGGATTTGCTTCCACTTCCGCCCTTAACATGTCATTACTTTAACGACATTACATTCCGGTCCCCCTAATAGTTTCTTACAGTGCACTAGGACACAATATTAAGTATTATTTGTTCACTGTCAACTGACAAAAAGATAACCACAGCATCTGAATATTAATAAGATAAAGAACAAGATAAAAATCTAAAAATCAAATTTGAGTGCTCAATACACGGCAGTATTTTTAATGCCTTATCAGGCCACAACTCATGGAATCTTCCAAACAATATCATGAGATAAGTACTATAATTATCTCCATATCACATATGAGGCATAAAGAAGTTATCTAGATTTCAGAAATGGTGGTGGAGTGAATGGAAGAAGCTACACAGACGATCTCCCAGGACCAAACGGGAATTACAACTAAAATAAAGACAAATCGTCGAGAAAAAGCAACAGGAAAGCAGCGAGAGAGGATCATACAACCAGGGACACTGAATGAGCCTGGTAGGATCTGTGGAGGTGCCTGAGGGTGGCGAGCTGGGAGCCCACGGACAGCAGCAGCCTTAGCTGTGAGCAGCTATGACGCCTGCCCTCGGGGTTAAGAGCCCAAGCTGCTCCACAGCTCAGAGGGCCAGGACAGAGCATTAAATAGCTACAGCCACTCGCCTGGGGCTCCGGCAGAGGGAGGGCAGACTGGACTGGAACTCTGTGGGGACACCTGGGATTTGGAGGGTGCTCAGAGTTTGTGCTGAGCTGCAGCCACAAAGGAAGGATGGCCAACTTGTTCCTTCCCGGTTACACAGAACAGCGGCCAAGTTTGCCCCTTCCCGGAGCTATGGCAGCCCCTCCCTCGGAGATTCCCACCTGAGGTAAAGAAATGCAAATTGAGGCTCATTAACAACCAGCATTGGCCCCACCCTCGGGAAATCCTCTTTCACTATAAACACCTGAGGGAGTTTCTCATTCAAATGAGATCCTATGGCTTTTCAAGTAACTGAGGCTAATAGACTCCAGGCAAAAAGCTAGAGCATAACTGAAGCTTTACTGAGCTTGCAAATATACCCAGGAAAGTGAGACTTGACAGTGGTGTTTAAGGAGGGCCCTCCACGCTCATCCAAACCCAGTAGAGGGAGCCAAAAATAGCAGAACACCAACACCCACAGGGAAAATTTGACAGGCTCCAAAACCCACTGAGATAGCCAAAACGGTGAAACAAAGAAACAGATCCCAAATGAAGAACAAGAGAACTGTACCCAGGATGAGATAAATGAAATGCAGTTAAGCAAATTATCAGAGGTAGAGTTCAGAGCCATGATCTTGAGGAAACTAAACAGCATGAGTAAGGACATCAACACCATGAGTAAATATATAGAAATACTGAAAAGCAACCAAGTGGAAATGAAGAATGACATAGCAGAAATAAAGAATACATTGGAAGAACTGACCAGCAGAGTAGAGGAAGCAGATGGTCAGATCAGTGAATTAGAAGACAGAGTAGAAAAAATCAGTCAATCAGAAAACCAAAAGGAAAAAACAATGAAAAAACAGGAAGATAGCTTAAGAGAACTGTGGGACAACTGGAAACATAATAACATTCGCATCATAGGAGTCCCTGAAGAAGAAGAAAATGAGCAAGGGTTAGAGAATATATTTGAAGAAATAGTGACAGAAAACTTTCCTAACCTGGTGAAGGAAGAAGGCATTCAAGTTCAAGAAGCACAGAGAGCCCCAAGTAATAACAACCCAAACAGGCCCACACCAGACACATAATAATTAAAATGCCAAAAATTAAAGAGAAAGAGAGAATCCTAAAGGCAGCAAGAAATAAGCAACAGGTTACCTACAAATGAACTCCCATAAGGCTATCAGCTGACTTCTCAACAGAAACACTACAGGCCAGAAGGGAATGGCATGAAGTAATCAAGGTCATGAAAAACAAGGATCTGAATCCAAGACTACTCTATCCAGCAAGGCTATCATTCAAAATAGAAGGTCAAATAAAGAGCTTCCCAGACAAAAAAAAAAGGCTAAGGGAATATATTAGCACCAAAAAAGCACTGCAAGAAATGTTAAAAGGACTGCTGTAATTAGTAGAAAAATAGGAAGAAAAATATAACCACACTGAACAAAAATGGCAATAAATAAGTACATATAAATAATCAGCTTAAATGTAAATGGATTGAATGCTCTGATAAAAAGACACAGAGAAGCTGACTGGATAAGAAACCATGATTCCCATATATGTTTTTTTTTTTTTTATTAATTTATTTTTGTTACAGATGTTTCTCCTTTTCCCCCTATTGTCACCCTCCTCCCCTTCCCTCCCTGCCCCGTCCCCAGTTTTGTTGTCCATGTCCATTGGTTATCAGTACATGCGTACAAGTTCTGTGGTTCATCACTCCCCTCCCCGACCACCTCTTCTGGCAATTGTCGGTCTCTACCATACTTCGACAATCTGGGACTACCCTGCTCCTCAGACTGTTATGTTTATTATATTCCAGAAATAAGTGAGATCATATAATATTTGTCTTTCTCTGCTTGGCTTGTTTCGCTTAGAATAATAGTTTCCAGATCCTCCCATGTAGTCTCAAAGGATAAGAGATCTTTCTTTCTTACAGCTGCATAGTACTCCATTGTGTATATGTACCACTGCATTTTTATCCACTCATCTATTGATAGACGCTTGGGCTGTTTCCAGATCTTAGCTATTGTAAATAGCGCTGCTATGAACATGGGGGTACATATATTCTTTCTGTTTGGTGTTTCAGGCTTCTTAGGGTATATTCCTAGAAGTGGGATCACTGGGTCAAATGGTAATTCAATTTTTAATTTTTTGAGGTAACACCATAGCATTTTCCATAGTGGCTGCACCAGTCTGCATTCCCACCAGCAGTGTACTAGAGTCCCCTTTTCTCCACACCCTCGCCAACACTTGTTGTTTGATGCTTTGTTGATGGTGGCTATTCTGACAGGTGTGAGGTGATACCTCATTGTTGTTTGAATTTGCATCTCTCTGATGATTAGTGATGTTGAGCATTTCTTCATATGTCTCTTGGCCATTTGTATGTTCTATTTAGTTCCTCTGCCCATTTTTTATATCGGTTTTTTGTCTTCCTTTTGTTGAGATGTATGAGCACTCTAAATATTTTGGAAATTAATCCCTTATCTGATATACAACTGGCAATTATGCTCTCCCATACAATGGATTGCCTTTCCACTTTGATGGTTGTTTCTTTTGCTGTGCAGAAGCTTTTGAGTTTGATGTAGTCCCATGTGTTCATTTTTTCCTTTGTTTCTGTTGCCTTAGGTGATATATCAGTGAAGAGTCTGCTGCGTATGGTGTCCGAAATTTTGTTGCCTACATTTTCTTCTAGGATTTTTATGGATTCATGAAACACATTTAAGTCTTTTATCCATTTTGAGTTTATTCTTGTGTATGGTGTGAGATGATGGTCTAGTTTCATTTTTTTGCATGAAGCTGTCCAATTTTCACAACACCATTTATTAAAGAGGCTGTATTTACTCCATTGTATGCTCTTGCCACCTTTGTAGAATATTAATTGAGCATAATGTTTTGGGTCAATTTCTGGTTTCTCTGTTCTATTCCATTGATCTATATGCCTGTTCTTGTGCCAGTACCATGCTGTTTTGATTACAGTAGCTTTGTAGTATAACCTAATGTCTGGTATTGTGATCCCGCCTACTTTGTCCTTCTTTTTCAAGATTGCTGTAGCTATTCGGGGTCTTTTTGGTTCCATATGAACTTCTGAAGCATTTGTTCTCATTCTATGAAATAGGTCGTTGGTATTTTGATGGGGATTGCATTAAATCTATAGATTGCTTTGGGTACTATGGACATTTTGATGATGTCAATTCTTCCAATCCATGAAGAAGGTATGTGCTTCCACTTTTTTATATCTTCCTCTATTTCTTTCTTCAATGTCCTATAGTTTTCTGCAAATAGGTCCTTTACTTCTTTGGTTAAGTTTATTCCTAGGTATCTTAATTTTTTTGCTGCAATTGTAAATGTATTGTTTCTTTAGTTTCTCTTTCTGCGAGTTTATCATTGATTTATAAGAATGCCGTCGATTTCTTGACGTTAATTTTGTATCCTGCTACTTTGCCAAATTCATTTATTAAGTCTAGTAGATTTTTGATGGAGTCTTTAGGGTTTTCTATGTATAATATCATGTCATCTGCGAATAATGACAGTTTCACTTCCTCCTTTCCGATTTGGATCCCTTTTATTTTTTCTTCATGTCTGATTGCTGTGGCTAAGACTTCCAGTACTATTTAAATAAGAGTGGTGAGAGTGGGCATCCTTGTCATGTTCCTGTTCTCAAGGGAAATGCTTTTAGTTTTTGTCCATTGAGTATGATGTTGGCTGTAGGTCTTTCATATATGGCCTTTATAATGTTGAGATATGATCCCTCTATTCCCAAATTTCTGAGCGTTCTTATCAGAAATGGGTGCTGGATTTTGTCAAATGCTTTTTCAGCGTCTATTGATATGATCATATGGTTTTTATCTTTCATTTTGTTTATGTGGTGTATCACATTTATTGATTTGCGAATATTGTACCAGCCTTGCATCCCTGGGATGTATCCCACTTGGTCAAGTTGAATAATTTTTTTGATGTATTGCTGGATCCGATTTGCTAGTATTTTGTTCAGGATTTTGTCATGTATGATCATCAGGGATATGGGACTGTAGTATTCTTTCTTTGTAGTGTATTTTTCTGGTTTTGGAATTAGAATTATGCTGGCCTCATAAAATGAGTTTGGAAGTTCTCCTTCTTCTTGAATTTTTTGGAATAGTTTGAGGAGAATGGGTGTTAGTTCTTCTTTGAATGTTCGCTAAAACTCGCCCGCGAAACCATCATGGCCTGGGCTCTTGTTTGCTGGGAGGGTCTGGATTACATCTTCAATTTCCTTAGTTGTTATTGGCCTGTTCAAGTTTTCTATCTCTTCCCAGTTCAGTTTTGGGAGACTATGTGTTTCTAGAAATGTGTCCATTTCGCTTAGATTGTAGAATTTGTTGCCATATAAATGTTCATAGTATTTGTTAACGATCCTTTGTATTTCTGTGGTGTCGGTTGTTACTTCTCCTCTTTCATTTCTGATTTTGTGTATTTTGATTCTCTCTCTTTGTTTCTTGGTGAGTCTAGCTAAGCGTCCATCAATCTTGTTTATCTTTTCAAAAAACCAGCTGTTTCATTGATCCTTTGAATTGTTTTTTTGGTCTCCATGTTGTTTATTTCTGCTCTGATCTTTATTATTTCCTTCCTTCTACTTGCTCTAGGGTTTTATTTTTGTTTGCTTTCTAGTTCTTTAAGTTGTGAGGTTAGGTAGTCAATTAGAAATTTTTCTTCTTTCTTGAGGTGGGCCTGTAGTGCTATGAACTTCCCTCTCAGAAGTGCTTTCACTGCATCCCATAGATTTTGTGTTGTTGTGTGTTCATTTTCATTGGTTTTCAGGAAGTTTTTAACTTCTTCCTTGATCTCCATGGTAACCGATTCATTGTTCAATAACATGCTATTTAGCCCACCTCCCTCACGCGCCTCCGCAAATCCTACCAGGCTCATTCAGTGTCCCTGGTTGTATGATCCTCTCTCGCTGCTTTTCTGTTGCTTTTTACCGACGATTTGTCTTTGTTTTTGTTGTAATTCCCGTTTGGTCCTGGGAGATCGTCACTGTAGCTTCCATTCACTGCGCCGCCATTTCCCCATCCACATATATGTTGTTTACAAGAGACCCACGTCACAACAAAAGACTCACATGGGTGAAAGTAAAGGGATGGAAAAAAACCTTACAAGCAAACAGAAAGGGAAAAAAAGCTGGGATAACATTACTCATATCTGATAAATTAGATTTCAAATTGAAGACCATAACTAGAGACAAAGAAGGTCACTACATAATATTGAAAGGGTCTATCCAACAGGAAGATATAACCTTGGTAAACATATATGCACCCAATATAGGAGCACCAAAATATATTAAAAATCTTCTGGAGGACTTCAAAGGAGAAATCAACAGCAAAACAATCATAGCAGGAGACTTCAACACCCCACTGACATCACTGGATAGATCATCTAGACAAAAAAGTAACAAGGAAACAGAAATTCTATATGAAGCACTAGATCAAATGAATTTAATAGATATATACAGAGAATTACACCCAAAAATGGCAGAATTCACATTCTTCTCAAATGCACATGGGGCATTTTCAAAGACAGACCACATGATAGGACACAAACTAAGTCTCTACAAGTTCTAGAAGATTGCAATCATATCAAGCATCTTCTCAGATCACAATGGCATGAAACTAAAAATCAATTGCAACAAGAACATGCAAAGACATTTGAACACATGGAGGCTAAATAGCATGTTATTGAACAATGAATCGGTTACCATGGAGATCAAGGAAGAAGTTAAAAACATCCTGAAAACTAATGAATATGAACACACAACAACACAAAATCTATGGGATGCAGTGAAAGCACTTCTGAGAGGGAAGTTCATAGCACTACAGGCCCACCTCAAGAAAGAAGAAAAATTTCTAATTGACTACCTAACCTCACAATTTAAAGAACTAGAAAGCAAATAAAAATAAAACCCTAGAGCAAGTAGAAGGAAGAAAATAGTAAAGATCAGAGCAGAAATAAACAACATGGAGACCAAAAAAACAATTCCAAGGATCAATGAAACAAAGAGCTGTTTTTTTGAAAAGATAAACAAGATTGATAAACCCTTAGTTAGACTTCCCAAGAAACAAAGAGAGAGAACCCTAATACACAAAATCATAAATGAAAGAGGAGAAGTAACAACTGACACCACAGAAATGCAAAGGATCGTTAACAAATACTATGAACATTTATATGGCAACAAATTCTACAATCTAAGCAAAATGGACACATTTCTAGAAACACATAGTCTCCCAAAACTGAACTGTGAAGAGATAGAAAACTTGAAGAGGCCAATAACAACGAAGAAAATTGAAGATGTAATCAAGACCCTCCCAGAAAACAAAAGCCCAGGCCCTAACGGCTTCACAGGGGAGTTTTACCAAACATGCAAAGAAGAACTAACACCCACTCTCCTCAAACTATTCCAAAAAATTCAAAAAGAAGGAAGACTTCCAAATTCGTTTTACGAAGCCAGCATAATTCTAATTCCAAAACCAGAAAAAGACACTACAAAGAAAGAAAACTACAGGCCAATATCCCTGATGAACATAGATGCCAAAATCCTAAATAAAATACTAGCAAATCGGAGCCAGCAATACATCAAAAAAATTATTCACCATGACCAAGTGGGATTCATCCCAGAGATGCAAGGCTGGTACAATATTCTCAAATCAATAAATGTGATACATCACATAAACAAAATGAAAGATAAAAACCATATGATCATATCAATAGATGCTTAAAAAGCATTTGACAAAATCCAGCACCCATTTCTGATAAAAACACTCAGCTATTTGGGAATAGAGGGGTCATATCTCAACATTATAAAGGCCATAAATTTGGGAATTTGGGAATATAAGGATCAAATCAGCAATTTGGGAATAAAGGGATCATATCTCAACATTATAATGGCCATATATGAAAGACCTACAGCCAACATCATACTCAATGGACAAAAACTGAAAGCATTTCCCTTAAGAACAGGAACAAGGCAAGGATGCCCACTTTCACCACTCTTATTTAACATAGTACTGGAAGTCTTAGCCACAACAATCAGACATGAAGAAAAAATAAAAGGGATCCAAATCGGAAAGGAGGAAGTGAAACTGTCATTATTCGCAGATGACATGATAGTATATATAGAAAACCCTAAAGACTCCATCAAAAATCTACTAGACTTAATAAGTGAATTTGGCAAAGTAGCAAGATACAAAATTAATGTCAAGAAATCAATGGCATTCTTATACACCAATGATGAACTCACAGAAAGAGAAACTAAAAAAAACAATCCCATTTACCATCGCAGCAAATAAATTAAGATACCTAGAAATAAACTTAACCAAAGAAGTAAAGGACCTATTTTCAGAAAACTACAGGACATTGAAAAGAGAAATAGAGGAAGATATAAAAAAGTGGAAGCACATACCTTATTCATGGATTGGAAGAATTAACATCATTAAAATGTCCATACTCCCCAAAGCAATCTATAGATTTAACGCAATCCCTATCAAAACCCAACGACATATTTCATAGAACTAGAACAAATGCTTCAGAATTTCATATGGAACCAAAAAAGACCCTGAATAGCTACAGCGGTCTTGAAAAAAAAAAGGACAAAGTAGGCGGTATCACAATACTGGACATCAGGTTATACTACAAAACTACTGTAATCAAAACAGCCTGGTACTGGCACAAGAACAGGCACTTAGATCAATGGAATAGAACAGAGAACCCAGAAATTGACCCAAAAACACAATGCTTAATTAATATTTGACAAAGGTGGGAAGAGCATACAATGGAGTAAAGACAGCCTCTTTAATAAATGGTGTTGGAAAAATTGGACAGCTTCATGCAAAAAAATGAAACAAGACCATCATCTTACACCATGCCCAAGAATAAACTCAAAATGGATAAAAGACTTAAATGTGACTCATGAATCCATAAAAATCCTAGAAGAAAATGTAGGCAACAAAATTTCAGACATTATACGCAGCAGAACTTTCACTGATATATCACTTAAGGCAACAGAAACAAAGGATAAAATGAACACATGGGACTACATCAAACTCAAAAGCTTCTGCACAGCAAAAGAAACAACCATCAAAGTGGAAAGGCAACCCACTGTATGGGAGAGCATAATTGCCAATGATATATCAGATAAGGGATTAATTTCCAACTATATAGAGTGCTCATACAACTCAACAAAAGGAAGACAAAGAACCCAATTAAAAAATGGGCCGAGGAGCTAAATAGACACCTCTCCAAACAGGACATACAAATGGCCAAGAGACATATGAAGAAATGCTCAACATCACTAATCATCAGAGAGATGCAAATTAAAACAACAATGAGGTATCACCTCACACCTGTCAGAATAGCCACCATCAACAAAACATCAAACAACAAGTGTTGGCGAGGGTGTGGAGAAAAGGGGACTCTAGCGCACTGCTGGTGGGAATGCAGACTGGTGCAGCCACTATGGAAAATGCTATGGTGTTACCTCAAAAAATTAAAAATTGAATTACCATTTGACCCAGTGATCCCACTTCTAGGAATATACCCTAAGAAGCCTGAAACACCAAACAGAAAGAATATATGTACCCCCATGTTCATAGCAGCGCTATTTACAATAGCTAAGATCTGGAAACAGCCCAAGTGTCCATCAGTAGACGAATGGATAAAAAAGCAGTGGTACATATACACAATGGAGTACTATGCAGCTGTAAGAAAGAAAGATCTCTTACCCTTTTTGACTACATGGGAGGACTTGGAAACTATTATCCTAAGCGAAACAAGCCAAGCAGAGAAAGACAAATATCATATGATCTTACTTATTTCTGGAATATAATGAACATAACAGTCTGAGGAACAGGGTAGACCCAGAGACATGGAAGTAGGGTACAGACTGACAATTGCCAGAAGAGGTTGGGGGGGAGGGGAGCGATGCACCACAGAACTTGTACGCATGTACTCATAACCAATGGACATGGACAACAAAACTGGGGACGGGGCAGGGAGGGAGGGGCAGGAGTGTGACAATAGGGGGAAAAGGAGAAACATCTGTAACAAAAATAAATTAATAAAATAGAAATAAATAAAAATAAAATAAAAATAAAGAGATGGTTAATACCAAGAAAAAAAAAAAAAGAAGTTAATTAACTTGTCTAAGTTCACACAATAGAATACAAAATGAAAGCCTCTGGTCCTTACATGCTACAATATATGGTCAAGAAAAAAGGAAGAGATGCTGATTAGTAAGGCAGAGAAAGAATTTGATTGAAGCAAAATTTTACCTGTGATAAAATAATTTCTTCCTTTTTATTTTCTACAAGTTTACTTTCTAATTCTCAAATTGCATCAGAAAAAAATTTCTGATAATTACTAGTATACCAAATAAAAATGCCATACTACATGTCTATAGTCTATTTAGAAATATAAAGAAAGAATATACATCTAACAGCAAAGGAGAAAAAGTGTTTACATATTTTTACATATTATTAAGAATCAGCCTTGCATTTCCTCTTTGAGTAGTGTCCCAAAGACCTGCAATGTCTACTGTGTTAAGTGTTAGTTCAAGAGATTAAGGGCACTGATGGGCATCTAGTTCAGTATTATTTCCTTCTTCTTGCAACCTGGCATCGCTATACATCTGTTTTGTTGATTCAGAAGAGCACTTGAGATGCTTTACAGTTGATTTTGACAAGTGCTACAATTTGATAGGGGAAGATAATTCTTGCTGAGATGATTTTCAAAGTACAGAAATTATATTTTTGAGTAGATAGTATCTTTATTATCAGAATTGTCATTTAATACACAGCATACTTAAGGTAGGTAATCACATTTCCCTTTTGCAGAAAAACATAATGAATGTCTTTCATCTTATATATGAAAGCATCACCAATTAAATCTTATTCTTGATTCTGATTATTTTCTTTGTTGCATATAAAGCAAGTCTGCCAAATTTAAAGATGTCAGATTTATAAAATGCTATATTAATATGGAATGGGATTATTAATTAAATGAGAGCCTCCTGATCATGTGACTAAGCTGATTGATGAGTTCCCTGGATGTACATTTTCTACATGCATCTAAATCCACAATAGTGGGAATTAATTAGTAGTGTCTTAAAGACTAAAGACTTATTATTGATAGAATAATCACTTTTAAGAAGTAAAATACAGAGGGATAATTTTAATTTATATTCTACAGTATTATTTTATTACATGGATCTTCCCATTTGTTTAATTATAAGATACTATTTTAATATTTAATATAATTTTGATGAAGAATTATCATTGCTTTGCTTTAACTAATGCTGCGCCAAAAGTTGACAAATATTTAAATATCATCAAGGTTTAAAGTTTTCTAATCCCATCTGAAAATTCTCACTTGGTTTAAAGAAAACTGAATGGTTCAGTCTTTAGGATCTCAACCCTGTTTGCAAGGTTCATCTCAACATAATATCCTCAGTAATTAAAACCTTTATTATGATGTAATGAAAATTAAATCCTGATTCATGCCTCCATATGAGAAAATCATATCTAGGTATTTGATTCATCTTTGTATAATTTTGTATATTATATGCAAAAATAAATAGAAATAGCCCTGGCCGGCTTGGCTCAGCGGTGAGAGCATCAGCCTGCGGACCAAAGAGTCATGGGTTTGATTTCAGTCAAGGGCATGTACCTTGGTTGTGGTTTGGTCTAGGCCCTGGTTGGGGTCATGCGGGAGGCAACCAGTCAATGTGTCTCTCTCACATTGATGTTTCTTTCTTTCTCTCCCTCCCACCTTATCTGGAAATAAATAGAAAAAAATATCCTTGGGTGAGGATTTTAAATAAATAGAAATACATGATTAATATGAGATAAGAGTTACAGTGAACAAACTTGCTCTCCTAAACGCTGGTGTCAGCACTTGAAATGGCTCAACAGCACCTCAGAATTATTATCCCTCTACTTAGGTTTTCTGTTGTCAGTGTAGTTTCTCCTGCTTCCCTAACTAGCAACCCAAATTCTAGAGCTAGCAAACAATCCTTATTTCAATTTCTAAAGCAGGTTTTACATAATTAAATAATGTTCTTTCTTGTGACATGGGCTAGAAAGAAAGCCTTCAGTTTGTACCTTTATTCCACCATTTTCCAACTAAAGAATGTTGACAAAGTTTTTTTCATTATCTAAGTCATAGATTCCAAATCAACACACTGAATGGCCTGGGCTTATTAGTTTTTTAATGGAACTACTAAGAAGATAAAATAGAATAATTAATGTAAAACTTTAATACAGTGTTTGTATATAAAATTTTTGCAAAAACTGATAACTGTGTTTAATGCTCTTTTTCATCACTGATGCCACTTTCCTGTTACTACTCCATTCTTGGTTTATTGTAATAAAAATAATATCCTAATGCTTCATTCTTCCATTTTCCACTAATATCAATTCTCATATAACAACACTATTTATCATAAAATACTGCTTTCATTTTATAAATTTCATATTAAAAATAGGCTATATCTCACATAAAACCACAGAATTCAAAGCTTTCTACTACTTGGCTCCAAAACATTCTTAATTTACTTTTCGTATTCCCCTATATAAGCCTGTTCTGTATTGTAACTGAATTACCTGTAGATGATTACTTTCATCTCATGTTTTCACTCTTGTGCACACTTACACTTGTATAAAGGTAAATATCATAAGCACATGATAGAAACTTTTTTGACATAATAAATTTTTAGCTGGTTCTTAGACTCATTCTGGTTACACATTATATTAAGTCTCAAATATCTGGACAAATAGAGATAAGAACTATCAGTATTAATTTGTCACAAATTGTGACTTGTACTTATAAACCAATTCGATTTTTACCTATGTTATGGGTATATATGGGTGTGTATTTCTGAAAAATCTGAGTATGTTTTCTTATTTTGGTTAAGAGCAACTATTTTTTTTTCCAGATTTTTTAAAAATTGATTTTTAAAAAGAGGGGAAAGAAGATGGAGAGAGAGAACCATGGATGTGAGAATGTAAGATCTATCATCTGCATCCTGCATGCTCCCTACCAGGATCGAGCCACAACCCAGGCATGTGCCCTGACCTCGAATTGAGCCAACAAGACCCTGGTGCACTGGAGGATGCCCAACCAACTGAGCCACACTGGACAGGGCAAAGAGCAAGTATTTTAACTTCATGTTACTTTCTGATTGATGATTAAGAATAGTTCACCTTCTCAAGATCATAACTATTTATTCAGTATTAAGAAATAGAAATAGCCTGGCCAGTGTGGCGCAGTGATTGAGCGTTGACCCATGCACCAAGAGGTCGCCGGTTCGATTCCCGGTCAGGGCACATGCCCAGGTTGTGGGCTGATCCCCAGTGGGGGGCATGCAGGAGGCAGCTAATCAATGTTTTCTCTCATTGATATTTTTATCTCCCTCTCCGTCTCTTTTTCTCTCTCTCTAAAATCAATAAAGAAAAAAATTACATAAAAAAAGAAATATAGAAGCTATAGAAAAGTGGCTGAATACATATGGATCAAAAACTACACTTTCCAAATTTAATATTTTTACTGTAATCTTCCCTTTTGATTTAAAAAAAAAATAGGGAGAGATGTAGAGAGTAAAAGATGGTTGGCCTGCCACACCACTGTCCAACACAGAAATGCATCTAAGGGAGTATCTCACCCAAGTCAGAGAGAAGACAAGAAAGTTATGTTAAGTAGAATTAAATAATCCCTTACCAAAGGCTTCTCTCTCTCTCTCTCTCTCTCTCTCTCTCTCTCTCTCTCTCTCTCTCTCTCTCTGTTTTAATATATTTCCTGAAGTATAATTAACATATTATAAAATTAATCTTAAATGTACAATTTAATAAATGTTAATAAATTTATAATAATCAGCCATAATCACAATCTAGTTTTAGAATACTTCTATTGTCCAAAATATTCCCTTACATGACCACTAATACTTAACTTCCCTACCCCAATAACCCTATTTCTAGTAACAACTAATCTTCATGCCTCATCTGGAACTTTGCCTTTTCTAGAAATTTTATTTAAATGTAATCATACAAATATGCAATCATTTAATTCTGTCTTTTTCCAAACTTAACACAATATTATTAAGGATCATCTAGTTGGTTCCTTTCCATTGCTGAATAGTATGTCATTATATGGATATATATATATCATATGGATATATATATATCACATGTGATATATATATATCACAACTTATTCAGCCATTCACCAATTGATGTTCATTTCTATTGTCTCTAATTTATAAAAATAAAACTGTTGTGCATGGGTGGACCCGGAGAGTATTATGTTAAGTGAAATAAGCTACTCAGAAATACAAAAATACCATATGATTTGACTTATATGTGGAATCTAATGAACAAAATAAGCAAACAAAATAGAAACAGACTCATAGATACAGAAAACAGAATGATAGCTATTAGAGGGAAAGGGTTTGGGGAGCTAGACGAAAAGAAGAAGGGATTAAGCCAAAAAAAAAAAGAAAAAGAAAGAAACTCACACAGTGATTACCAGTATGTGGGGGGAGGTAGAAGAGAGTATATGGGTGATAAATGGTGATGAAATAAAACTTGACTTGGGGTGGTGAACACACAATTCAATATACAGATGATGTATTATAGAATTATACACCTGAAACCTATATAATTTTATTAACTAATGTCACCCCAATAAAGTCCATGAAAATTAAAAAGAAAGAAAATATAGAAATATAAAAATAAATTAAAAATAAAGCTGTTATGAATATACACATACATGTCTTTGTATGGACATGTATGGGACTTAAGAATTGTTTGTTGAATTTAGTGAGAGAATGGAACTCATCTTTTCTCTCCAAATCTGCTTTAACTGGCATCAAGATATTTTTCAGTCAAACTAATAAGAAATTTGAACTCTTTCCTCTAGTCTAATTACAAATCCTGGTTGGTAGTTCTCTTGTTAATAACTATCTCTATGTCAAGGCTTTATCAATATGTCAGCTTTGGATGCACACATTTTCTAAGTTGTGTGTAAAAGATGATACCTGAACATTAGTCAAATCATATTTTACATTGAAGGTTTGCTTTCGAAAAGGTACTGTAAATTATGGGAGCTTGCCAACACTTAACTCTTGCTATGTTTTCTAATTAACTAACATTTTTATCACCTAATTTTAAAGCTTTGCTTCAGAACATATTAAAATTGCTTATTGTCTGGCCAGGGTTGCTCAGTTAGTTGAGCACTGTCGTGTGCACCAAAAGGTTGCCAGTTTGATTCCCAGTCAGGATACATACTTGGGTTGTGGATTTGATCCCTGGTTGTAGCACATACCTAAGACAACCAATTGATGTTGCCATGTTTCTCTCTCTCTCTCTCTCTCTAAGTATGTCCACGGGTGAGGATTAAAAAAAAAAATCTCTTTTTATATCTTCCCTGCTCCTGGTTGTATTTAGATAAATGTCTACATAACATCAATTAAACAGTTTGAAAGAAAACAATCTTTACTCAAAATAAGTATTTTACCTACATGACCTAGTTTAGGCCAATAGAATATGATAGAAGCATTGTATGCATCTTATTAAAGACAAAAGCTTGTTTCCTTAACCCTTAACTTTTCTTTCTCCTTTCCTACTCACTAGAAATAGAAATCAGGAAGAATCAAAGAAGTAATATGGTAAGGATAGTAATGTGGCTCACAAGCTTGGGTCAATGTACAGTTCTCTGGAAGGAAGCTGCCTATTTCCCCTGAACTATTATTATAGATGGGAGAAAAAATAAATAAATAAAAAACCTTCAATTGTATTTGAACCAGTACATTAAGGTTTTTTGTTGTTACAGCAATATGGCTTATACATTGACGTATCACATGAAAATGTAGTCAAAATCTACACTGGTCTTAGGGTAAATTCTAAATCCTATACATGGCCCACAAGGTGCTGTGTGGTGTTTCTGTTTATCCCTTAAGCCTTATCTTGAGACATTCTTGTTTCCCACCCTGTCATAATCTTTAAAAACCTTCCATCAGTGGCCTCCTGCACATCACAGGTTCTTTCCACATGCTTTTTTCTATTCTTGGAAATTTCTCTCTTCCACCCAATAAATTTCCCCTTGTAGATTTCTACTTCCATTTACATCTTAGCTAAAGCTTCATATCCTCATAAAAATGTTTCCTGACCTCACAGTGTAGGCTAGATTCCTTTGGTATATACTTTAATAGTATCCTGCTCTTGTCCTTCAGAGCTTTTGTCTCTATAATTCTGTATTTGTTCCTGCGATCATTCAAATATTGATCCTCCATTAGGCTGTGGGCTAGATGGCAGCCAAACCTATGCTTCTTTAGCTCATCACTATAACCCAGACACAGCATAATATCTGGCTTCTAGCAGGTGTGCAATGCATAAGTTAAATAAATGAACAGGATCTTATTAATGATACCTTTCTATGCATGAGGCTTTCACTGTTAATTTAGTACACATGGTCTCTATCTTCAACAGACGTCCACTGCCTGCACTCTAATTGCTACTCCATAATATATTCTTTTTTTTTTTAATCCTCACCCAAGGATATTTTTCTATTTGTCATCAGATAGAGTGGGAGGGAGGGAGAGGGAAGGAAAGAGAGAGAGAAACATCAATGTGAGAGAGATACATTGACTGGTTGCCTCCCACACAACCCAACCAGAGCAGAGCATGAACCAAAACTGAGGTAAGTGCCCTTGATGAGAATCGAATCCACAACTCATTGGTCTGTGGGCCGATGTTCTAAGTGCTGAGCCAAACTGGTTAGGGTCATAACATATTCTTATTAAAAATGGTGAATGTTAGTAATATAGAAGTTTTTGATATGCTATCAGTGGAAAATCAGGAGGCTAGAAATTACCTTTTCAAAATTAATATACAAAATGAAAGTTTTAAAACAAAAATAGGGGGAGAAAAAATTGGAGGTGGAGTGAATGGAAGCTACACAGACTGTCTCCCAGGACCAAACTGGAATTACAACTAAAATAAAGACAAATTACTAAGAAAAAACAACTGAACAGCAGCTGGAGAGAACCCATATAACCAGGGACAGAAAGAGGACACCAAATAGAGCATGGTAGGAACTCTGGAGATGTGAGAGGGTGATCTGGGAGCCCATGGAAAGCAGCTGAGGGCTGCTCTAGCTGTGAGCAATTCCTACTGAGAAGGTGGGGGTTAAAATAGCACCAAATAAGCTACTGCCACTCACCATGGGCACCAGCAGAGAGAGGGCTGACTGGACTGGAACTGTGTGAAGAGAGTTGGAGGCTTGTGGCACTGAGGAGAGAGCTGGGAAGGAGGACACTGGGAGTTTTATGCTGAATCACTCCTTCTTAAGACACTAGCCATCTTACTCAGAGAACCCCTTCCCAGAGCCCTGAGGAGAAGGAACAGCCCCTCCCACAGGGATTTAACAGCACCCAGCTGAAGAAATGCAAATTGAGGCTCAGGAACAGCTAGAATCTACCAGCAAGCAAGGGGGGGGGGGCAGGGGAGAACAGCCTCTTGAAATTTGGATCCAGCTCTCAGCATTGAGGGTCCTGGCTCAGAAGACTCAGCTATAAAGACTGAAGCCTGAGTTCCTATGCTGAGGCCCTCTGCAATGGCTTCAGTAGCTATCTCTGCCAAGTAGCTCTCTGTTTTAGACTGGGGGAAAAGCAACAGCCCTTCTCTCGGGAATTTAATACCATCTGGTGGCTCTGGAGACTGAGCTGTGAAGGCAGAGGCCAAGACCCCCTCACTGAGCCAACCATCCACAAAACAAAAACCACTTTCTTACCAAAGCAATATTAACCCAGAGAAAGCAATTGCCCCCCCCCCCGCCCACTGGAAAACCCCTGACACTGTCCACTTGAGGGATTTTTCATTCAGCTAAGGGTTAACACCCCAGGCTCGTCAAGTAACTGAGACTAGTAGCTTCTAGACTAAAGCTATAGGATAACAGAATTTTGCTTGGCCTGAGAATCTACCCAGGAAAGGAAGACTTGACAGAGGTATTTAACATAGGTCCTCTCACAGTCATCCAAACCCAGCAGAGGAAGCCACAATCAGCAGACATGAACACCACAGGGAAAATTTTGCCGTCTCCAAAACCCACTGAGACAGCCAAAATGGTGAAACAAAGAAATAAATCCCAAATGAAAGAACAATAGAATTCTACAGAAGAAAGGATAAATGAAATGGAATTAAGAAAGTTATCAGTGGTAGAGTTCAGAGTAATGATTATGAGGAAGCTCAACAGCATGAGTAAAGATCAACGGCATGCATAAAGGTTTGGGAACAATAAAAATCAACCAATTGGAAATGAAAAATCACCAAGCAGAAATAAAGAATGACATAGCAGAAATAAAGAACATATTGGAAGGAATAACCATGAGAGTAGAGGAAGCTGAGGATTGGATCAGTGAATTAGAAGATAGGATTGCCCTGGCTGGTTTGGCTCAGCAGTTAGAGTGTCGGCTTGCAGTCCAGAGAGACCCGGGTTCAGTTCCCACTAAGGGCATGTACCTCGGTTGCAGTTTGTCCCTGGCCCTGGTTGGTCGTGTGGGTGACAGCCACTCGATGTGTCCCTTTCACGTCAATGTTTCTCTCTCTCTCTCTTTCTTCCTCTCTCTCCCTCCCACTCTATCTGAACAAAAAATGAAAAAATGTCCTCAGGTGAGGATAAAAAAAAAAAGAAAAAAAAAAAAAAAAAGACAGGGTAGAAAAAAATCACCCAACCAGAGAACCAAAAAGGAAAAAAAAAAAAAAAAAAATTAAAAAAGAGGAAGACAGCTTAAGAGAACTGAGGTACAATATAAAACGCAACAACATCTGCATCATAGGAGTTTCAGAAGAAGAAAATGAGCAAGGGTTAGAAAATATATTTGAAGAAATAATGACAGAAAACTTCCCTACATTGGTGAAGGAAAAAGGCATACATGTTCAAGCAGCACAGAAAGCTCCAAGTAAAAAGATACCAAAGAGGCCCACACCAAGACACATCATAATTAAAATGCCAAAAATTAAAGACAAAGAGAGAATCCTAAAGGCAGCTCTAAGCAACAGGTTATCTACAAAGGAACCCCCATAAGGCTATCAGCTGACTTCTCAACAGAAACACTACAGGCCAGAAGGGAATGGCATGAAGTAATCCAGGTAATGAAAAATAAGGATGAGAGTCCAGAACTATTTTATCCAACAAGGCTATCATTCAAAATAGAAAGTGAAATAAAGAGCTTGCAGACACAAAAAAAGCTAAGGAAATATATTAGCACAAAACCAGAACTGCAATAAATGATAAAAGGACTGCTGTAATAAGCAGAAGAAATAGGAAGAGAAACATAATAACCAGAATAAACAAAAATGGCAATAAATAAGTACATATCAATAATAACCTTAAATGTAAATGGATTAAATGCTCCAAGACACAGAGTAGCTGAATAGATAAGAAAGCATGACTCATAAGAATGTTGTTTACAAGAGACCCATCTCACAGTAAAAGACTCACATAAGTTGAAAGTGAAGGAATAAAATAAATTTTCCAAGAAAATGAAAAGGAAAAAAAAAGCTGGGGTAGCAATACTTATATCTGATAATGTAGACTTCAAAATGAAGACCATAACTAGAGACGAAGAAAGCTACTACATAATATTGAAAGGATCTATCCAACAGGAAGATACAACCGTGGTAAACATATATGCACCCAATATAGGAGTGTCATAATATATTGAAAAACTTCCAGAGGACTTCAAATGAGAAATCAACAGCACTGCAGTCATATCAGGGGTCTTCAACACCCCACTGACATCACTGGATAGATCCTCTAGACCAAAAAATTAGCAAGGAAACAGATTCTAAATGATGCACTAGATCAAATGGATTTAATAGATATCTAAAGGGAATTACACCCCAAAACTGCAGAATGCACATTCTTCTCAAGTGCACATGAAACATTCTCAATGATAGATGACATATTAGGACACAAACTAAGTCTCTACAAGTTCAAGAAAATTGAAATCATATCAAGCATACTCTCAGATGATAATGGCATAAAACTAGAAATCAATTACAATAAAAACACTCCGAAACATTCAAACACATGGAGGGTAAATAACATGTTATTAAGCAATGAATGAGTTACAAAGATGATCAAAGAAGAAATTCAAATTTTCTGGAAACCAATGAAAATGAACACACAACAACACAAATCTATGGGACGCAGCAAGAACAGTCCTGAGAGGGAAGTTCATTGCACTACAGTTCTACCTCAAGAAACAAGAATAGTTTCTAATTGACATTCTAATGGTATAACTTAAAGAACTACAAAGTCAAAAAAAAAGAAAAACTCAGAGCAAGTAGAAGGGAAGAAATAATAAAGGTCATAGGAGAAATAAATGACATAGAGACCAAAAAAACAGTTCAAAAGATCAATGAAGCAAAGAGCTGTTATTTTGAAAATATAATCAAGATTGATGAACCCTTAGCCAGACTCACCAAGAAAAAAGAGAGAGGACCCAAATAAATAAAATCAGAAACAAAAAGTAGAAGTATCAACTGACACTACAGAAATACAAAGGATCGTTAAAAAATACTATGAACAGCCGGGCTGGTGTGGCTCAGTGGTTGAGCATCAACCCATGCACAAAGAGGTCACCAGTTCTATTCCCAGTCAGGGCACATGCTCAAGTTGTGGGCCAAACCCCCAGTGGGGGGCATGCAAGAGGCAGCCAACCATTATTTTCTCTCATTGATGTTTCTATGGCTGTCTCCTTCTCCCTTCCTCTCTCTCTAAAAATAAATAAAGAAAAAACAATTAAAAAATACTATGAACAATTATACTTCAACATACTGGACAATCTAGGCAAATTGGACAAATTTCTAGAATCACACAGTCTCCCAAAACTGACACAGGAAGAGACAGAAAACTTGAACAGACCAATAACAACTAAGGAAATTGAAGATGTAATAAAAAAAAAAAAAAACTCCCAGAAAACAAAAGTTCAGCCCCAGATGGCCTCACAGGGGAGTTTTACTGAACATTCAAAGAAGAAGTAACACCCATTGTCTTCAAACTGTTTCAAAAAATCCAAGAACACGGAAGATTTCCAAACTCATGAGGTCAGCATAATTCTAATTCCAAAACCAGAAAAAGACACTACAAAGAAAGAAAGCTACAGGCCAATATCCCTGAAGAACATAGATGACAAAATCCCTAACAAAATATTAGCACATTGGATCCAATAATACATTAAAAAAATTATTCATCATGACCAAGTGGGATTCATCCCAAGGATGCAAGACTGGTACAATATTCACAAATCAATAAATGTGATACACACATAAACAAAATGAAAGATAAAAACCGTATGATTGCCATGGATGGTTTTGCTCAGTGGTTAGAGGATCAGCCCATGGACCAGAGAGTCCCGGGTTCAGTTCCTGCTAAGGGCCCGTACCTCAGTTGCAGTTTGTCCCTGGCCCCAGTTGAGGTCGTGTGGGTGGCAGCCAGTCAATGTGTCTCTCTCACATCGATGTAGTATATCAGGTTATACTACAAAGACACTGTAATCAAAACAGCCTGGTACTGGCACAAGAACAGGCATATAGATCAATGGAACAGAACAAAGAACCTGAAAATTGACCAAAGACATTATACTAAATAAATATTTGACAAAGGTTGCAAGAGCATACAATGGAATAAAGACAGCCTCTTTAATAAATGGTGTTGGGAAAACTGGACAGCTACATGCAAAAAAAATGAAATTAGACCAACAACTTACACCATACACAAGAATAAATTCAACATGGATAAAAGACTTAAATGTGACTCGTGAATCCATAAAAGTCCTAGAAGAAAATGTAAGCAACAAAATTTCAGACATCATCCGCAGCAGAATTTTCACTGATACAACATCTAAGGCAAGAGAAAAAAGGAAAAAATGAACATATGGGACTACATCAAACTAAAAAGCTTCTGCACAGTGAAAGAAACAATCATCAAAACGGAAAGGGAACCCACTATATGGGACAGCATAATTGCCAGTGATACATCAGATAAGGGGTTAATTTCCAAAATATATAGAGTACTCATACAACTCAACAAATGGAAGACAAAGAATCCAATTAAAAAATGGGCAGAGGACCTAAATAGACACCTTTCCAAAAAGGACATACAAATGGCCAAGAGACAGGAAAAATTCTCAGTGTCACTAATCATCAGAGAGATGCAAATTAAAACAACAATGAAGTATCACCTCACACCTGCCAGAATGGTTGCCATAAACAAATCATCAAACAAGTGCTGGCGAGGGTGTTGAGAAAAGGGCACTCTAGTACATTGCTGGTGGGAATGCAGACTGGTGCAGCCACTGTGGAAAACAATACGTTTTTTTTTTCTCAAAAAATTAAAAATTGAATTGCCATTTAACCCAGTGATCCCACTTCTAGGAATATATCCTAAGAAGCCTGAAACATCAACCAGAAAGAATATATTAATATGTACCCCTATGTTCATAGCAGCACTATTTACAATTGCTAAGACCTGGAAACGGCCCAAGTGTCCATCAATAGATGAGTGGATAAAAAAGCTGTGGTACATATATTCAATGGAACACTATGCAGCTGTAAGAATGAGAGATCTCTTATCCTTTGAGACGACATGGAGGGACCTGGAGAGTATTATACTGAGCGAAATAAGCGAATGAGAGAAAGATAAATATCACATGATCTCACTTATTTGTGGAATATAATGAACAAAATAAGCTGATGAACAAAATAGACTCAGAGACATGGGGGGGGGGGGGCGGGATGAGATAAACCAAAGAACGTATATGCATGTATGCATAACCAATGGACATAGACAACAATGCCGGGGGAGGGGGAGAGTGTGGGAGTGTGATGGGGAGGAGAGTGTCTAGGGGGGAAAAGAAGAAACATCTGTAATAAAAATAAATTAATAAAAGTTGAGGGAAAAAAAGAGAAAAAGAACAGTCCTTATAATTGTGACAGACATGCAACATTTTTCACACATTTGCTTGTATTTATGTGTCTATTAAGCATATTTATTATAAAAGTCACTAGTATTTGCGAAAGCGTCTTCTTCTTTTTGTAATTTAGTAGTGAACATCTGTTGGAATCTGGCAAATCTGTTCTGTAAATATTTTAATTTTATTTAAAAACACTTATATTCCAGGGTTAGAAATTTATGCTTTGTACTGAAAAAAATTGAGCTGAAATTTACATGAACCAATAAGTGATTCATGGATAAGTTATTCTTTTTCTAGGTTTCTTTTAAAAACATTGTCAGTTAGTTTAAATAGAAATATTTGTCTTGGATCATGTGTTTATCTGTTTACTATGATACATTCTTTGGTATTAAGTACATCCCTTAGTTCAAGGAGATATTATGTGAAATACCAATGTCAGTGGATCAAACGCCCTGTAAAGATTTATATACTAGAAGTAGACATTATAAGAAAGATAAATTCATATGTACATTACATGTCAATTCCTGTCTAAATAAACACTGCACCTTCCGGATTAGAAATGGTCCATTGTAATCAATTGCTCCAGAAAGGTTAGTTGATTTCCTTGAGGGAAGGTGCCATGTCAAGGTCTTAAGACTGGAATTTGTTTCTATTAATAGGGTGGACCTTTAGAAGCATAAGAAACCAAATCAACCTTGGTGTGAGCCCATATTGCTGATCCCAAACTCATCATCCATCCCTATCTCCATAGCTATTCCATTCTTAAATTCATTGTGCCAGCACTGGGGAGTACTGATGATGACAGAGGTTTGTTAATCTCAACTGGCAAGTACTTTTCTCTTCTTGGTTGTTTAGTACTGTTATATATGGATGCTCTCTGGTGAATGTTAACATATGACATCAAAATGTTTAAATTTTTTATACATTCCCATATATCTATCTACAGGCTTCTTTCCTAGTCAACCATGTCCCAAATTCTCTTTTTTTTCACCTTTCAGACTATTAAGCAACCAGCCAAGTATCTTGTCTCTGCTCATAAGTCCATGAATATTTTTATTTCAGGTCACTTCTCCTTCTACACAAACTAGATTACCTGTTCTCTAACCAAAGCTCTGCTCAGTGGTGATTTCTCTTCAGCACTTTCAGTCCACCTATGAGTGGGACTGAAGTTGAGCAGTAATCTATTCTCATTTTGCACACATTTATGAACCACACTTGGCTAGTTTCTGCACCTTTCAGATGGTAATAAGGAACCTTTCTCCCTTATGCTGTCATAGGTATGAACTGAGAAAGAAGCACTAGTGAAAATGTAATGACAATATGGATGTCTGGACCATATGTTCATTCAACTTACTTGTGTGCTTTGGCCCTGCTTATGCACAGTCTAAATTGCACTTCCAACTCAAAATAGAATGTTGCTGGTCCTTATTACTGTGTGTGTCTGAGAGCACTCCTGCTCATGCTCACTCAATACTCTGTGAGCAAATGCTCCATCTCTAGGTCCCACTAACATTCCAAAGATATGTTTTCAATGGCTTACAGTGTTCTGATACAGATGGCATGCCTTTGTTCTAGATCCTAAGAGTCTACTTTGTGAATCTCCTATTGAAACTTGCCATAAAGTCCACATGGTAAAATTTTACTCCATAGATAACTCTAATAACACAAAAGTCAAAAGGCCCAAGCAAAAGGGCTGCTTGCATCACAGCCTGGATGCAATGTAAAGCATTATTTTAGTTCTGGGCTCCACTCAAAATAGGGAATATTCTGTGTTAGTACATGAGTTGGAACAACATACTCAAGTGTGCAGTTTTATGCCTTCAGAACCTAAAGAAGCCTATAAAACATTGTACTTCTTTCTTAGCAATGAAAATTTCAAAATGCAATAATTTGTCCTTTGTTACAGAGAATATTCTACCATGCTCTATACCATGGATTCCTATGGATCACATTGACATGGAGGATCCCTTTAACTCCCACCCTTTGGAGCACATGTGTCTTACCATGGGTCTCCAAGGTACTCAGTATTTTTTGATCATCAGGTCTAATTAATAGGATGCCCTTGATGTTGTGAACCAGTGTGATGCTTTGTAGAATGTAGGGGCAATTTAGAACCCTTCAGATTATTTTACAACATAGAATGCAAGTGTTACCATAACCTTTGGGAAAGACTATAAATGGATACCATTATGGACTGAATTGTGTCTCCACAAAATCCATATGAAGTTCTAATCCCCATTGTGACTGTATTTGGAGATAGGGACTTTAAAGTGGTAATAATAGTTAAAAGAAGTTATAAGGGTGGGTCCCTAACCCAATAGGACTATTGTTCATATAAGAAGAGGAAGATATACCAGGTGTGTGCACACACAAAAGAGGAAGGTCATTTAAGGACACTGAGGAGGCAGCTCTCAACAAACCAGGATGAAAGGTCCCACCAGAAACCAACTTTTCTGGCTCCTTGGTCTTGAATTTTCAGCCTCTAAAACTATGAGAAATAAATTTCTGGGTTTTCAGCATCTAAATATGTATTATCTTATTTTTCCCTTTCCATATTTCTCTTTCTTCCTTCCTTCCTTCCTTCCTTCCTTCCTTCCTTCCTTCCTTCCTTCCTTCCTTCCTTCCTTCCTTCTTTCTTTCTTTCTTTCTTTTTTTTTAGAGAGGGAGGAAGAGAGAGAGAGACAAACACTGATGTGAGAGAGACACATCAAGTGGTTGCCACCCACAGGACCCCAACTGGGCCGCGGACAAACTGCAACCGAGGTATGTGCCCTCAGTGGGAACCGAACCCGGGACTCTGGTCCGCGGGCCAACGCTCCAACCGCTGAGCTAAACCAGCCAGAGCTACTCTTTCTTTCTTTTTAAATTTGTTTTATTTTTCAATTACAGTTAACATATAATAGTATATTAGTTTCAGGTGTATAATATAGTGATTAGACATTTATATAACTTACAAAGTAATCACCCCAATAAGTATAGTACCCATATGACACCATACATAGTATTTACAATATTATTGACTATATCCTCTATGCTATATTTTATATCACCATGTTTATTCTGTAACTATCAATTTGTACTTCTTAATCTTTTCCTGTTTTGCACCCTCCCATCGGGCAACTGGCAAAAAGTTCTCTGTATCTATGAGTCTGTTTCTGTTCTGCTTGTTCATTCATTTTATTTTATAGATTCCACATCTAAGTTAAATCATCTGGCATTTGTCCATCCTCTTGACTTATTTCACTTAGCATATTACCCTCTAGGTCCATCATGTTGTTGCAGATGGCAAGATTTCATTCTTTTTCATGGCTGAATCATATTCCATTGTATATATGCACCACTTCTTTTTATCCATTCCATTATTGATGGACACTTAGGGTGCTTCCATATCTTGGCTATTGTATATAATTTTTTTCTTTATTGATTTTAGAGTGAGAGAAGAAGGGAGCGGAAGAGAGAGATAGAAACATCAACTAGAGAGAACATCGAATGGCTGCCTCCTACATGCCCCCCACTTGGGATTGGGCCCCCAACCTGGGCATGTGCCCTGACCAGGAATCAAACCTGCGATCTCTTGGTGCATGGGTTGATGCTCAACCATTGAGCCACGCTGGCCAGGCTTGGCTATTGTATATAATATTGCAATGAATATGTGGGTGCATATCTTTTTAATTTAGTGTTTTGGGTTTCTTCAGATAAATACCTAAAAGTAAAATTGTTGGGTCCTTCTTTATCTCTTAGCCTTTGTTTTAAAGTCTATTTTGTCTAGTATAAGTGTTACTATCACAGCTTTTATTTGTTTCCATTTTCATGAAATATATTTTTCCATCCCTTTACTTTCAGTCTATGTTTGTATTTTGATCTGAAGTGTGTCTCTTTCAGACAACATAAGTAGGGATCTTATTTTGTTATCCATTGAGCCACCCTATGCTTTTTTATTGGAGCATTTAACCTATTTGAATGTAAAGTAATTATTGATAGATATGCATGTATTGTAATTTTATTATTCATATTTTTAATCTTTTTTTCTCCTTCTTCTTCAAGAAGACACTTTAATATTTCTTTTAATACTGGTTTTGTGATGAAATTCTTTAGCTTTTTCTTCTCTAGGAAGCTCTTTACCTGACTTCCAATTCCAAATGATAGCTTTGCTGGGTAGAGTAATCTTGGTTGTAAGTCCTTACTTTTTATTACTTTAAATATTTTGTGCCAATGCATTCTAGCCCTCAAAGTTTCTGTTGAGAAATCAACTGCCTGTCTTATGGGAGCTCCCTTGTAGTAACTAAATGCTTTTCTCTTGCTGCTTTTAAGATTCTCTCCTTGTCTTTAATCTTTGGCATTTTAATTATGATGTGTTTTGGAGTGGGCTTCTTTGGGTTCATCTTCTTTGGGAATCCCTATGCTTCCTGGACTTGTATGTCTATTTCTTTCACTAGGTTAGGGAAGTTTTCCATCATTATTTTTTCAAATAGGTTTTCAATTATTTGCTCTCTCTCTTCTCCTTCCAGCATCCCCATGATGTGAAAGTTAGTACACTCAAATTTGTCCCAGAGGCTCCTTAAACTGTCCTCATTTTGTTGGATTTTTTTTTCCTGTTCACAATGGGTGTTTTCAGCTGTTTTCTAATCCAAATAACTAATTTGATTTTCTGCTTCATCTACTTTACTGTTGATTCTCTGCAATGCATTATTCATTTCAGTTAGTATATTTTTTATTTCTGACTGGTTCTTTTTATGTTTTCTATCTCCATTTTTATGTTTTCTATCTCCATTTTTGTTTTCTATCTCTTTGTTGAAATTCTTATTGGGATCATTGAGCATCATCATAACCAGTTTTGAACACTACATTTGGTAGATTTATTGTCACTGTTTTGTTTAGTTCTTTTTCTCAAGTTTTGTTCTGTTCTTTCATTTGGGACATGTTTCTTTGTCTTCCCATTTTGGTTTCCTCCCTGTGTTTGTTTCTATGAATTAGGGAGAGCTGCTATGTCTCCCAGTTTTGGTAGAATGGCCTTATGTTATACGTGTCCTGAAGGGTCCAGTGGCACAGCCTCACTGGTCACCCCATTTGGGCACTTCATGTATGACCCAGTGTGGCTTGTATGCACCCTCCTTTTGTAGCTGAGCCTTGATTTCTATTTGCACATCAATGGGAGGGATTTACCCCCAAGCCAATCAGGCTCTAGTATTGGCTGAGACCACAGCAGAGGGAGTTGCTTTGCAGGGGCTGACACCACAGAGCACTTCATCTGGGCTCTGGTACCTGATGAGTCTTCAAGACCTTGAGTGTGTTGCTGGTGGATGTGGTTGAATGGTGCTACAGTGTTATCTAAAGTAGGCCACCAGGTGTGCTGTCTCTGGGACCTCCTAGGAGGTGCAGTCCAAGTTCAGCTGCCACATGTGCCCTTCCTGTGGCCACTTGATGTGCGCTATAAAGTAATCTGTAGATGGCTACTTCTTGTACTTGGCTTGCAGGAGTCCAGAAAAGGCCAATGTTTGAAATGAGGCCAGCTACCACTAGTGCCAGGCTTGGGGCTACTTAGCTAGAGGTAGGGAGCATGCTGAGGCCATGTGATGCTTATTTGGTATTTGTGAACCTCTGAAAGATTTTAGAAAAGTCCACAATATGAGCCAAGATAGGCTTGTTTATATGGAAAAGCCATTGGAAACCATTTTAGTGGGTCTGAAAGTAGTTTGGGGTGAGGTCTCAGGGAATTACCAGGGCAGGGCAAACAGTGTTAGCCAGGTTCATGGAGACTCAGATATGGCAGCTGCTCATAAAAGAAACAATGGTTTCTGCCAGCACTTTTGTCTAGGGAAAGATGACCCTTTAGTGTTTACCCTGAAGCCAGACAATTCAGTCAGTTCTACTCCATATGTCCCTAATGCCCCTTTTGAGCTGCTGTACCAGTACTGGATCTCAGAGCCAGTGAGTCCAAGTAAGTCTCTGTGCAGGCCCTTTAAGAAGAACACCTGGACTCTAGAAGCCCTCCGCTCTCACTCAGCCACAGTCCCAGCTGGTTTCCACAGGCAGAACTTATGGGGACTTTGCTTCCAGGCCCTGGAACCCTGAACTGAGGAATCTGATGTGGGGTTGGGTCTCTGCTCCTCAGCGGGAACCTACGCAGCTGACATATTCCTCCTGATTTTTAACCACCACACGTGGTTGTGGGGCCAGCCTGTTTCATGTCTCTACCCAACCTACCAGTCTCACCATTGCTTCTTCTGTATATCCTTAATTATAAGACTTCTGTTCAGCTAGATTCAAGCTATTATATATAATGGTTGTTTTGAAGTTTAGCTGTGATTTTGATATGGTTGTGGGAGGATGTGAATACTGTGTTTACCTATCAGACTTCTTGACAGAAAACCACCTAAATTCCTATTGGTTAAGCCACTAAGTTTGTGGTATTTTGTTATGGCAGCCCAAGAAGACTACTAGTAGTCTTCTAGATGGATAACTTTCGTCCATCTCTCATAAATTCAAACTATTTCTGGTTCCTTTTCCTGTTGTGAGAAAGAACACATGTTCCAAAAGGAATGACCCCATGTATCTGAAGCTGTGTTAATTAACTCTAGCAAAAATGCCACATACGGAAGCATAGTAGCTGCAATTGGTGCTACAAAATAACTGCGTACAACACAGCAGCTGTGTTTGCATTTACGGTAGATTTTTGTTATCTGCTACAATTCAGCTGGTTACTATAGGAATCAGAGTGGTGAATTTAACGAAATATGATGATAACCATTAAGACCTGTAGGTCTTAATAGATGGCATAAATCTTTGCCAGTCTCCCAAGAACACAATATGTTTTTAATTTTCTGTTTTTGCCAACATGGTGGAGGGTATGGGATATAGAAGCTTACATTTGTTCTTCCCACAATGATACTTCTAACTCCATAGACAAGGTAAGGACAAGCCAAGGGCACAATGTAAAGGTTCTGAAAATTACCAAGTTATACATTAGAAAAATTAGGAAATAAAGATGGGTCCATATACCTAATAGATCAATTGTGAATCAGACATAGAACAGGGCTCTATTTATTATCTGACCTATATATATTTTATATTCAACAGGGGACCTACTATAGTGTTTCAGGTCCTTGGAAATCAATGTATCTTCAGACTCTATGTGCAATAGTCCTCAAAATGCATTCTTTTCCCATTTCTCCAGTGTATTATGGAGTAAATGGTGATAGGAAGAAATCATTTACATACACATTTACCATGGAATTGTAGATTTCTTCCTCCTGGGACTCAGCTTTTTCCATCAGTGAATTTCAGGTCTGAGATCTGGCTCAAGTCTGGAAACTGGCAGGAGGTTGTGCCTTTTTTAAGGCAGGTTTTCAGTCTCCTGATCACCTATCCTTGGTTTCTCTTGGTTGTATAAATTAAGCATCATAATTTCTTTAGGTTGTATAAATTGGGCATCATTTTTGTTGGCTCTTCATCAACCTTGTCCCTAGGAACACTGTGCTCTTTGTAGGCCATACTATTTTAGTTGCTATTCCAACCTTCCTACATTGTTGCAATTACATTTCAGTAATTGCTCCAGCTTTATTTTGGTGGCTATATGTTTACCATTTCCACTGCTACAAGAAGCCCAGTTCTGTAAAATCATCTCCATAATCAGCCCTGGCCTCTAGAGATTATCCACCAAAACATTTAAAAATTTGTTTACCCCTGTCACAGCACAGTTTTTTAATTGATTTGATAGTTGGGACTCCTTTGGGACATAGTTGGCTGGTGGGTTTTTCAGTCTTACACAAGTCGAGTCTTTCTGGCATGCCCTTTTCCATAAGCCTTTTGATTTTTTTCCTCTGCCACCTGCAATAGTACTCTCGTATTTTTATTGCACTTAGTGTAGGTCAGCACTTGTTCAAGGCTTCTAAAAGAGTGCCAAATTCTCCTGAATTCCCTGCCAGAATGTTATTTCTTATATCAAAAATAAGTGCTCTCATGTTGGTAAACTTCCTTAATTCAACTATATCCTACACATTCTTATTCAGAATCCTTAAAATCCATTCTCATAAATACTTTCCTGGCTCCTTCCTATGCATGTTGTCTTGTGCTATATAGCTTGTTTGTTGTTTTTTTTTTCCTTGACAGGCCCAGTACTTCTTGGAGAGGAATACCTATATAAGCTGTCATTAGCTGACACTCCAGGCAGTAAGTGGAATATATGCATTTTTCTAAAAGTTTTATTTGCATGGCATACCATAGCATCTACCACATTGCTAAAACTACTTAGAAAATAAATCAAAGAAAGTATCAACACAAAATGCAGGATATTGGTTACCTCTGTGGGAAACAAAGGGAAATATGATTGGGAAGGGCACAATGTTCCTCAAAGTTACTGATAAGTTTGTTATTTTAATCTGTGTGAGGAGAGAACACAACTATATTTTATATATTTTTTAATGAAATAAAATTATTCCTGGCACAAAATGTAATAAAACTGACCATTTGAGTCACTCAAAGCAATGTATTTCTCATTTTAGAAAAAAAAAAAAATGGTAAGAGTGGTTGGTGTGAATATGTGAATATAAAGAGAAATTGTTGTTTTAGAATATATAAAAATTTAATTGGCTTCCTTGTGCAAGGACTCATGATGAATTCAGAAATGGAGAATTTGGACAAATACTCTGACATAGCCTAACTCATCATATCTGATAGAAATGCCTTCATTCCAGTCAACTGAGGCCAATGCCTTAGAGATGCACTTCTCTCACTCCCCATGTTTTTGTTTGTTTGTTTGTTTTTTATGGCTAATCCTATAAGTAAAGGCTAGCTTAGATCTTCCTGCTTGAATTGTAAAAAAAAAAAAAAAAAAAAAATGCTTTGGAAAATTGTATTAAATGATAAGACTTTATTCAAGACTAATGCAATAAGGAAGAGAGATTAAACTCAACAACTTCAACTCAGTTGAAACAAATAGTGGGAAAATTTTTAAGCACTATAGTGAACTAGTGGAAAAACAGTAGAGGAAGGTAAAGGGAAGGCTGTCAATGTGATTAGGCCACCTAAATTATTGATGTAGGCTCTGATCATCCCACAACAACGGGGAGATTGAGGCACTATCTTTTTTGTGATTACATTTCAAAGAGATAGCTCTCAGGTCCTTGAGAAAGATAATACTGTGCTGTAAAACTGGCAAGAGGCTAAGAAAAGATTTACATTACAATGGAGCAGAGAAAGAATTTGCAATTGCAAGTTTACTAAATTAAATGCTCTAAGGAAAGCATATTCTACCCATAGTCTAAACTTTAGTAAAGCTACTTCCTTCTTAGTCAGGCACTTGAACCCACAAGCTCTTCTCAACACAACCTGACTAATCCTTTAACAATATAACTTAGATCACATTACTCCTCTGCTAAAACTCTCCAAAGGTGTTTTTTGTTTGTTTGTTTTTGGGTTTTTTTTTTTTTTGCCTAAAATGCTTTTCCTCTAAATTTCCATTTGGCTGACTTTCTCACTTTTAAAAAAATATATATTTTTTTATTGATTTTTACATAGAGAGGAAGCAGAAGGAGAAAGTGATAGAAACATCCATGTGAGAGAGAACCATCAATCAGCCACCTCTTGCACACCCCCTGCTGGAGAGTGAGCCCAACACCTTTGCATGTACCCTGACCGGGAGTCAAACCGGTGACCTCTTGGTGCATGGGTCAACGCTCAACCACTGAGCCACAGTAGCTGGGCTGATTTTCTCACTTTTACTTTCTAATTTTAACACAACAATCATTCCCTCTCCCACCCCATACATATTCTTACATTTCCAATTGCCTTTGCCATAGTTTATTTTCTCCTTTACCCTAGAATTTAGCAATTTCTAAAATATTATATAATCTATACAATATATTTATTGTTTACTGTTTGTCTGTGCTTGCTCAGCTTGCTCAGTGCAGTGTAAGCTGCATGAGGGTGGAGGTCTTTGTTTTGTTTTTTGATATTTCTTATGTACTGAGGAGAGTGCCTAGCACGTGATGTGCATTAAATGCATATTTGTTGAATTGTTAGTGTGGGCAGCTAGATATTAATAAAGGAAGAGAGCAAGGGGAATTAGACATAATTAAGCATAATAAACTGGGCAGCAATAGCCTTCTTGCTTCATCAAGAAGCTACAGCTTTACACACTCCCCAGGGAAACACTGGTTATTGCTTCCCAAAGATCACTGGGCGAGGGGATAAAACAATAAAAAGGGAGGTAGGCACATGCACAATAGGAGCCAAGATGATGACCATAGAGGCCTGTCTGTCTAGCCTGGAAGAATTGTTTAGAAGATGGAGCCAGTGCAAGTGCACAAAAGCTTGGAAAGCTGATTGATTATTTTGAAAAAACTCATGATCCTTCCCAAGCCCAAAAAAATATACTCTTAGGGAACAAATCACTTCTCTCTCTCTTTCTCTCTCTTTCTTTCCAGTAACAAGCTTCACCTCATTTGTTCATGCGTTCTCTCCACAGCAACCATACAGGTCTAGCAGCTGCAGGAAGGGCAATCAGATGGATTTCAAGCATGCTCCAAGACAAGCCTAGGTACTGGATACAGCAGTGCTAGCTGGCTGGAGCACAGCCACACAGCTGGGAACTGAGTAGGCTTGGCATGATGCAAAATGTTTGGACACTGGTCTTATTTCTGGGCCTGATGAAAGCAATATTGGACTTTTTCTATGGCAGGGAGGACAGAAATGGGACATTGAATACCCAGGGGAACTCTCATGATTTTGCATCTGGAGCCACAAATAAATCTTACTGATACCATTAATAACCTGGTTATTAAATAACAGGAAAGGAGCAAAAGGGGAGACTAGATAATATAGGCATACCATTTATATAGCTTTGTCAAGAAGCTGCAGTTCACATGTCCAAGTTTGTTACCTGCAGATCAATGGGGAAAAGGACTAGACAAAGGCAGTTTAGATGCATGCCCAGTAATGTCTGGGTGACCTGGAAAAATGCTTACCAGTCAATCACACCTGGAAATAGGTAGTTAGCCAGAATAGGAGTGGCCACTGCCAGGGAACGAAATCTGAGATACATAAACTAAACAAAGAAAGTTCTCTCTTTTCTCTTGGTTCTTGGCCTTCTTGCACTCCTGGCTTTCATGTTGCAGGGGCCATGCTCCCCTGCATTCACCCACATGGCTCATGGCCATGTAGGACCCATACAAGGGACTAAAAGATTTTGACCAGCCTGATGCCTGATGCTACATCAGACTCAGCTTCACTGTGGAATTGAAACTTTGGACACTGGCCCTACTTCTAGCTCTGCTGAAATTCTAGCTGCGTGTCATCCAGGACTAGGTTAAGGGAACTGGGAATTTGGAACCCAAGGAATGTAATTTCTTGTAAATGCAGACCATTTATTCTCCCTTGCTAGTCTAAAAAAATTCATTTTCTCAAGGTATCGCAGGAACCCCTCTTCTACTAGTGACAGAAAAATACATTTCTCTGGTAACATTATCACCAGACTTCATCCTCCCTTTTGGGTTTCCTGGAATGCTTTCCTTGTGACACTGCAAGAACCCCACTTCCACCAGCAACAGAATGATCCCTGATCCATGCCTCAGGAGCAAAAATAAAGCTAAAATAAGTCCTTTAGAAGACAGCATCATATTACCTGTCATCACTGAGGAGTTGAATATATTTCTACATAAAAAAATTAAATTCAAATAGCAACAATTGAGTATGTAAGCAGTACATGTCTTTATACCAGGAATCTATATTTAGTGTTTTAAGAATGAGAAGACCAGAGTTATAATTATGAGAAGATACCCTTCTTAGAATTTACAAACAATAACTTAAAGTTAGCTAGCTCCTATCCAAAAACCATATAATTAGATAGTTCTGTGTTTTGTCTTTTGTTGTTGTTGTTGTTTTTCCTTAAATTCTGGTCATCCCATTTTCCCCAAAGGCTATGTTTAATCTGGCAAAATAAAATACGGTTTTTATTTTCCAGTCAATGCATATAAATCTACGTGATCCTTTACAAAAATGTAGAATTAGAAAATAAGTTTCCTAATTGTTTATTTTACTAATCTTACTGCACTGGCAAATTACTCTACACTTAGCTAACCTAGGCCTAAGCTAATAAGCCTAAACTAATTTTCTGCACATACTAGGACAATTAAAATTAAGAGTCAGTGGACAAAAAAAAAAGGGGGGGGTCCTTTGGAGAGTAACTTCACAGGGTGATGTGATTATAAATTCCTAACAGGGCAAGTCAGAGTGGGTAGTCACATCCTAGGCATAGAACATCTTTATTAAAAGGCTTAACTTTACCTTAAGCAAGCCTGTCTACTCTTTCTGTGCATCTAAGTTAACACACCTTTGAAACGCCCTTTTTCAGACCCCTCTTTCTAATAGAGTACATAATCTTAACTCCCTGTAATTAGATCTTTTGTGTTTTAAATATGTTTTTACTGATTTTTAGAGTGAGAGGAAGGGAGAGAGAAAGAAACATCAATGTGAGAGAGATACATTGATTGGTTGCCACCTGCACGCCCCTTACCGGGAATCGAGCCCACAACCTGAGCATGTGCTCTGACCGGGAATCAAACCAGGACCTCTCAGTCCATGGGGTGATGCTCAATCCACTGACCACACCAGCCTGCTATAATTGGATCTTAATGTGACCACCCCCAAGAGAGTACATACTCTTAACTATCCTATAATCTGATCCCCAAATTGTTTCCTCCCACCTTCATTTAATCTTCCTTACATTATCTCCTCAACCTCAAAATGCATAAAAAATAACAACAAAAACTGTAAATTGCTTTTCTCTGAAGCATTTAACTCAGTCTGTTGTAATCTTGCTTTTAGGTGTATCCTGTGTGGCTCAAATAAATTTTTATGAAAATTCTCTGTAGGTTTAGACATCCTTGCATTAACAAACCAAAGAACACTTTTATTTAAGGATCTAAATTTACCTCTGTTGTCAGCGATAAAGGTACCAGGTGTTAGACTGGTGGAGTCACACCAGACCTGGGTTCAGCAATCTCGGTACTTGAGTTCTGGGTAAAAAAGAATTCAGAGTCAAGACACAAACTATAAGAGAAAGTTTATTTAGAAAGTCACAGAGGTAAAATAAGTGAGTGGTAGAAGAAATGGGCTCAGAAAACAAGTTAAAGAGGCAAAAGAAGGGGCCTTTGGAGCTTAGGAGAGAGAAGGGGAAAAGAAGAGAGAGGGAAAGGCTCAGGTGTGCTCCCAAGAAGGAGAGCAAAGTGTGAGGGGTCCTCCATACCAAAGGCTTTTAAGGGTGGGGGATTTTAGGGAAGGTCCCAGGGGAGAATCTCAATAAAATATTCATCAGCTTTCCAGGTGTGTCCTTTCAGGGTTGTGGTCTCCACTGATTGATTGGTCTAGTGTCAAGCCAGGGTTCATTAGTTAGTGCAGCTGGTCCTGAGGTCAGCCATGGTGTCACTTGCCTAATTTTACTGTTTTTCTAAGATGAAACACAGCTGAAGCCTAGATGTATTTGATGTGGATCAGAACTTCATTATCTTGGGGCTTTAATGCTCAATGGCTATTCTCCAGGTCCCTTGTGTGTTCCCACTCTAAGGGGGACTAACCTGCAAGACTAGCAGTATGCCATGAGAGAAAAGGTCTGGGGAGGGTTTGAAACATCACCAGCAATATGAAAAGTCAGGGGGTCTAAACTGCATCATCAGTGATATGCTAGGGGAGGAAAGGTTACCCTGGGGGCAAGGTCCTTGTTTTCCCAGTTGCTAGGCTCTCAGGGATTTTCACTCTGGTGACCTTCTGTACCTGGCCCAATATCCTTGCTCTATTCATGTTTTTCTAACTACCTACCTTACCTCCTCACTAACTCAGTCATTTCAAGTTTAACTAAAATCATAAATAATGTTTAGGGACTTGATGTTTCCTAAAAATGTCAAAATCCTCAGGTGGAACGACATGCTTTAATTCTGAAGTAGACCCTTTACTATTTGGGGGCAAGGCATGTAATTAGGGACATTTTAAAGTTTTAAGATGTGTATGTGTACCTAGGCACACTCAGGGGTTTATCATTACTGTTAAATTCACTTCACAAGTGTCCTACATTGCATTTTTAATGTGGGCCTCTGGACGTGAAAAAGCTAGTTCATTAATCCACTGTACACTTCAGTCCTTTTCAAATTTATACCACAGTTTCTCATTTAAATGACCTTTAAAAAAAGGGGGGGGGGAAGGATAAAGTGTTTTTCCAGGTGATTAAAGGCATACACTATTATTTTTTCAGGGCAAATTATTTTATTATTATTATGTTTATATTCTCCCATGAGGATATGTTTTTTTAATTGAGAAAGGAATTGTGGGGTGGGGGTAGAGAGATATATCACCAGCAATATGAAAAGTCAGGGAGACTTTTCCCTGAAAGAGAGAGAGAGGGAAGTATCAATTGGTTCCCTCCCATATGCTCCCAACCAGGGATTGAACCTGCAACCTAGTTATGTGCCCTTACCAGGAATTGAACCTGCAACCTTTTGGTGTATGGGATGATGCTCCATCCAACTGAAGCACCTGGCCAGGGCAACGGCAAACTTATTTTAAATACAAAGGCATAATTTTATCATTACATATGACAGAGTTAATATCCTTACATATAATGCAAACTTAAGTATCTCTGCATTACTTTGAACATGCAAATTGAGTTAATAATCTAGGTGGAATACTTATTTTAGTTTATCTTGTGTCTCTCCCACATGCAGGCACCAACCAAAAATAATAAACTATAATTTTTAATAACAGCAGCCACAACATCTGATTGGTTCGAAAGATCCTGTGAGTGAATTTCTGCTAAGAACCAAAAATCATGCTGGAGCACTGTGCTTTATGAAATTAAAAACTTACAATAGCACAGTAATCAGGAGGCATATCTGATTCCAAAAGATCAGTGTTTATGGATTGTACATTGAGGTTGGCAGAAACAGGAGTTGTCACAAGGGTGTCTCAGCCTGTCTCATCTACTTTCTCTTGGACATTACATTTCTATTTTCCTTTGGCACTTCAAAATGTTCAATGATTTAATTTAATGAATGCAATATTAGAAATGGAATATATTGAAAATATGTAAAGAAACTCCCCTTGCCTTTTCCAATATGATTAATATTTTATTTTTAAGAATAGAAAATTAAAGAAAAATTTCCAACCTAAGGTCAACAGTGCCTGTTTAAGGAAACTATCTTATTCTATTCTTTTCAATGCACTGTCTTTTCCAGAATATTAATGGGGAGAAGAGTGACAAGAATGACTTAGACGTACATGTCAAGAGAAAGGGTCAGCTCTTGGCAGTAGGATGTTAATTCACATCTATTAATGAAATTCATCCTCCTTACTATCTCTCTCTCCCTCTCTCTCTCTCTCTTTCTTTCCCATGCATGTGCACTCTCCCTCTCTCCCACTTTTAAATTGAAAAAGTCTTTATTTGTTTGTTTGTTTGTTTGTTTGCTTGTTTGTTTGTTTATTTTGAGAGAGAGAGAGAGAGAGAGAACACATTATGGACTTTGCACAGGAGCTGAGAAGGGCCACAGGGGCAGACCAAGGTAAGAGACTGACAACCTTCAGGTGATTAAGGAGATTCAAAGGCTAGATATACCTACAAAATGAATAACTATGGACCCAGAACCATGCCATAAGGCTAGATGGCTTGTGATTTGCAAGTTGATAAGACAAGAAGATTAATAATGCTGCATGATAATGGCTGCTCCCTCTCAGCTGGGGAGATGATAATGATCTGATATTGCTGTAGGAGCAGTTCAGCATGCTGAAGAGAGGAGGGTACAAATTCACTCATCCCAATTGGCCCTAAGGATATAGAGATTTTGAAAAATGGGAATGCAGTTACAGTTTTAATTAGATATAAAGTTTTTAATAATTTTGCTGAAATGAGGACTTCAAAGAACATATTTTGCAGCATTCAGGCCCATAACTCCTGAGTGACAGTTTTGGTTAATTTGCAAGTTTTCAGATCAAACTTTGCCCCTGGCTCCATGCTGAGGGTAAAGTAAAATGTCAATTTCTTTCCTCAGTGATCTCAAGCATCTTATTTAGGCAGGTGTACTTGTACTGAATTCTCCTATTCTGTAGACGTTAGCGGAACAAAACTACTCATTAAAATATATGCTTAGGAAAAAAATTAGCAGCATAAATAAAATCAGTAGTAATAAAGAAAATCATTCAGCAAGAAAAATGTACAGCAATATACAACATAAAATTTTAAAGACGAATAAGGGTAATATTGTATATAAAAGGTGATTAAATGTTAGCATATGATTATGCTGTCATTGCATATTATTATCAACGAATGTTTAATTTATACTCTGTTTAAAATTAGAGGAAGCTGTGCAAAAAGATATATTTTTTTCCCTCCAGACCTTATTTTTCTTCTTCCAGCTGAATCCATATATAGATTTGTGATTCAAATTTGTGGTCCTGAATTAATTACATTAGATGTCTGAAGTATGTTAGTTCTTTGGCAGTCTACAAGGTAGTAATAATAGGAAATGATGTTGTCAGTCAATTTAAAGGCATCATTTAGTTTCTGCCATCTCCATTTTACTTCCCACTTCTTTTCCTAGTTTTGAGGAATAACCTATCAAAAGACTCCTTTAACAAGAACCTCCTTGAAAAGCTCTTTAAAACAAAAAGTGAACAAAACAAAACACACACACACACACACGACAACTTGATTGAAATAAATTACATGTCATTTTATATTAAATTTATTACTGAGTTTTCTGAGGCCTCAAATTATGACCTACTTACACTTTATAAAAATCTGTGTGTATACGCTTGAGCTGTATTGCATTAGCACATTTCTTAAGATTAAAACAAAATTAAAACCTGATATCTATGAACTCTGTGCAAGTTTAGATTCAGGAGGCTTGGAACCCTGAAATCATGGAATACGACTGACCAACCCTACCAGAGCATTTATAAACAGATGTTTGATGAGCTCCTACCATTTAAATTGATGCTTTCAAAAATAACCTGAAATTAATATGGGAACTTTGGTTCCCATGTGATTTAATTCAAGTCTGGATTCACAGTAGAAAAATACGGAAACAGTGCCCATCTGTAAAGGATTGAAAACAAAACTAAAAGAAAAGCAAGAAACACCATTGTCTTCCACATTAAACTGAGAGAGAACATTGTGAGTCTGCCCTTTTATAGAAATTCTACTTTTTCAGAAAAAGCATCTTAGCACAGCAGTACAATGCTGCCAGCTCTTTTCCAAAATATTTTTTCTGGTGTTAGATATGATACTATTTGAAGCAACTCAGCACCTGCTCAAACTTGTCCCTAGGGATTCCAATTATTAATACAAAGGGATTGTTTTGTTTTGTTTTGTTTTAATTTAATCCTCACCGGAGGACATTTTTGCATTTATCTTCAGATAGAGCGGGAGGGAGAGAAGGAGGAAGAGATAGAGAGAAACATCAACGTGAGAGAGACACATCGACTGGCTGCCACCACACAACCCCAACCGGGGCCGGGGGAGAACTGCAACTGAGGTACATGCCCTTATCAGGAACTGAACCCGGTCTCTCTGGTAAACAGGCTGACGCTCTAACCGCTGAGCCAAACCGGCCAGGGCTACAAAGAGATTGTTTACGCTAATATGCAACAGGACAGTCTGCAAAATACAGATTAGTAAATTGACCAAATCCTGCCACTGCAGTAGATCTGTGGTCTTCAGATGGCTTTAGTCAACTTTAATGAGGTAAAGATTGATGACCATAAATCAAATAAGTGCTGTTATTTTATGAAAACAGCAAATGTCATAAGAACAAGTACCACATGAATACTCATTATTTAAAACATGCAACTTATTATTAAAGGCAAAATAAAGATATATTTATTTCATTCTTGTAGGCTTAAAAATACAGACAACTCTAATAAGATTACCAGAAAAACACATATAAAGAATAAAAGTGGCCCAGCCGGTGTGGCTCAGTAGTTGAGCATTGACCCATGCTCCAAGAGGTCGCTGGTTCAATTCCCTGTCAGGGCACATATCCAGGTTGTGGGCCAAATCCCCAGTGGGGGGCATGCAGGAGGCAGTCAATCCATGTTCTCTCTCACTGATGTTTCTGTCTCTCTCTCTCTCCTTCTCCTTTCCACTCTCTCTAAAAAAATCAATAAAGAAAAAAAAAAAGAATAAAAGTGTTGGCAGTGGTGAAAACAGCACAAGTTTTATACCAGTGAAGCTAGACCAGACCTTGATTTAGCAACCTCAGTACTTGAGTTCTGGATAGGAAAGAATAAGATAAGTTTTATTTAGAAAGTCACAGAAGTAGAAGTGAGTGGTAGAAGAAATGGGCTTAGGTAACAAGTTACAGAGGCAAATTAAGGGACCCTTGGAGCTTAGGAGAGAGAAGGGCAAAGTTAACACAGCTGGGTGGAAGACAAGTGGGAGAGGAAAGGCATGGGCATACTCTTTGGAGGGAGAACAAAGCATGCTGAGTCTTCTGTCCTAGGGCTTTTAAGGGTGGATAGTTTAGGGGAGATCCCAGGAGCGTGTCAATAGAATATTCATCAGCTTTCCAGGTGTGTCCTTTTAGGGTCATGATCTCCACTCAGTACCAGAGCACAGAGTCATTAGTCAATGCAGCTGGCAGCCATGACATTACTTGTCTGGTTTTGTTGCTTTTCTGGGCCTTGAGCTGAAATACAACTGAGGTTTAGATGTTATTCCTAGGGGTTAATGCTTAAGGGCTATTCTTTTGCCCTCTTATTCATTTCCCATTCTAAGGGGGTCTAACCTGCATCACTAGCGACATGCCAGGAAAGGAAAGGGCAGGGCAGGGTCCAAAGTGCATGACATCTATATGAAAGGTCAGGGGTCTAAACCCCATGACTAGCAATATGCTAGGGGAGGAAAGGTCACCCTGGGGGCGAGGTTTTTGTTTCCCCAGTTTTGCCCATTGCTAGGCACCAGGGGCCTTTTTGTCCTCATGATCTTCTGAACCTGGCCTATTTATTGTCCTTGGTCTGCTCATATCTATAAAACTGCCTATTACATTCCCCCCTCACAGATCTTGGCCATAACTTTTTTCTGGGAAAAGGAGCTCAGGATCTCTTCTGTAGTTGCTTCCTGCTGAAGAGGTCAGCATTTTCCTTCAGAGCCAAAAGATCTTTGCTCTCTGTCAAAGGGACAATGAGGTCTGGGCATGGAAGAAGTTGGCAATGGTGTTTAGAGGTGGTACTCCCTGAGTAAGAGTAGGGTTGTGACCTGTTGTAACAAACTGTTATTATGGCAAAAGCTAGAATGACAAGAATTATATGAATGGTTTGATGAAAGAAAAAAAGTTTTAGTTTTCAATAATTTCAAGTCAAAGGATGAAAGAAAAATGAAACATTTGTTTGGAAAGCTGTAGCTAAATATTTAAGAAAATGGGAAATATTCCAGACCCAGTTCAGTTTATAGGTTAAAAAAACAAAGCTTTGAAGACAACTAACTGAATTAGAGTCTAATGTCCAAAACTGTGTATTACAGAGTATACTGAAACATAATTTTCCCCATAAAATCACCCTAATTTTTATCAAAGAGCCAAATTAAGACCAATTTATTCACTACATTAAGTCTAGTTTCAACCTGGCCTCATTATTTGTATAAAAGCAACAAGGGCAGCAATTGATTTTATAGGCTCTTTTAAATCTGCTTTGCTGGAATCTCATGAGGAGTCTATAGACTGAGCCTTGTTTAGCCCTGCAGGACAAAGAAGCCAAGCCACACAGTCGCCATCAGGCTTTGCTTGCAACACTTATAAGTTTGTGTAAATTTCTCAAGTTCTCAGGGTCTACCAGGAAAGAAACCTTTGTTCCTTTCCTGAAAAGACTGCCATGAACCATGGCAAAGTACCAGGCCATTTCTCCAAGGGGCTCTTATCAGCTTCAAGGTCAATTGTAATCTCTTAAAGTTTTCTGGTGACATCCAGAGTCTAGGCATGTCTCTCTCAAACATGACATTTTAGTCAAAGTCTTGGTTTATAAAAACCACAATTGGAAACTAGTTCTATATGTCTTATAAAGAGAACAGATTCTTTTTGGATTTATGCAAAGAAACATATTGCCATGAAAAATAATAACATTCATTAAGATTTTCCAAATTTTGGAGAGATTATGTAGGGAGAAAAATATATAATTTACCAAATTGCTTTAAAATTCTTTTTGTTTCTTTATTGATTTTAGAGAGAGAGGAAGGGAGAGAGAGATAGAAACATTGATGAGAGAGAACATCAACTGGCCATGTCCTGCATGCCCCCCACTGGGGATTGGGCCCACAGCCTGGGCATATGTCCTGACTAGGAATCGAACCAGCAACCTCTTGGTGCGTAGGTCGATGCTAAATCACTGAGTCACATTGGCTGGGCTAATTTACCAAATTGCTTTAAAAAGTAAGTCTCCTTATATCTGAAAAACAAGAGGAAAATCCTTGTCCTTTTAACAAAGTGAAAAACAACCAAACTCAAATTCTGTATTAGCTTACTTTTGATATTTAAATATATTTACTTTCCTTTTAAGATTTCTCTTTATAAATCTTCTCCAACTTTTACAAAATTTGTACAACTTTTTGTTTTTTAATTTTTTTCTTTATTGATTTTAAAGAGAGAAGAAGGGAGAGGGAGAGATAGAAACATCGATGAGAGAGAACATCGACTGGCCGCCTCCTACATGCCCTGCACTGGGGATCAGGCCCACAACCTGAGAATGTGACCTGACTGGGAATCAAACCGGCGACCTCTTCGTGCGTGGGTTGACACTCAACCACTGAGCCACACCGGCCGGGCTCTCTTTGTACAACTTTTTACAACTCTCAGAAACCTTCTACAATTTTCACAAACCTTTCTACAACTTGCCTAGTCTTTTTTAGTTTGTTTTTCTACATTCATTCAGAAATAACCAGCTTTAGAACAACTAAATTTATTCCTATTCCTTCAACAATTATCTCCATATTTTATACCTTCTATTACCAAACCATATAATTTATTTACAATTAATTAGAATACTTAACTCCTAGAAACCTTGATTTTTTAGTGACAAAAAGTAAGCAATTAACATTCATTAAATTGGCAAATACATTAATAACTTCTAGAATTATAGGTTCCTCCATTGGCAAAGATACACTTTTAAGAGACACACATTACTTCTAATAATGTATAAGACATTCATTAACAGCTCTAAATCTATTTTCTAGCTTGTCTGTAATAAAAGGCCAAAAGTAAATGAACTTAAGATTTGTCTAGCAATCAGTATTTAACAGCTCAAATAAGTTAATTTGACCTGCTTAGATGGCTGAGGTTTCTTCTTTTTCCTTTCAGTAAGGATTACCTCTCAGAAACTTGTATTTGGGTGAAATTCAGTAAGGTGAGTTTCATAAAACAAATTTGCAACTTGTTTGTTCAGCTGGTTTGCCCACCACATTTAACATTTCTCATTGCACTAGCACTTATTATAACTTTAATTTTGATAAGAATACTAAGACAATGCACTATATTTTCCTTCTATCTAGGCATTCCTAAAGCTGCACAAGAAAAATTAAATTAAAATTAATATTTTTATCAGTTATTCATTATTTTGTTAGTATATCATTTAAAAACTGCATTTATTAATAAGCTACATAATGTGTAGCTAGATCTACATAAACCTAGAGCCTAAAGACTGTTACACACAGAAAATAATTATAAGAAAGAGAAATATGGTATTTAGTATCCATTCCTTAAAGCCCAACTTTATTTCAAGTCTTCTAGTGAAGACTTAATTTTTCTCAAAAGAAGTAACTTTTTTCCCACTGAATTTCAATAGTCTTTGTTAACATTTTAATGAGTCAGTTCTTAATGGCATCTTCCTTAAAGTAAGGGACTCTGATTGATCTTCATATTCCTCATAGTTCCTCACAGAGGACTTGCTCAATAAATAGGTACTTATTAAATATTCTTTAGTGTGTAAACAAAGACAAAATTGTTTTAATGGAATTTCTGTTTAGCAATACATATTAATTCTATGGAACAGTGTATAATTTAACTCCAAGTAAAATCGTGCCACAAAAGATAGACTATGGTTGATGAATTAAAATTTTATACATTAGCTCTAATACCTGGAACATAACTCACCGGCAGGCATACAATATTCAATATTTGCCTATAAAATTTGTTTCAATAATTAACAAAGGAGAGTTCTTGTTGGTCATACAGAAGTGAGACAGCACACTTGTAGCCCAGGGGTCAGAATCAGATTATAAACATGTTCTGTTTTAGTTCACATTGTTTTGAAAACATCATGTAATTTACTGCCAACATTTAAAATATTAGGGTGTCTGCATATAAATTGCATTTCCAGGTCCTCTTAAAAATGTGAAAGACCCATCCTGGGCTCATATCTCCACATGGCCACATCTGGAGCTCAAACACTGCTGACCCCTTAGTTGGGGGACATGCTGTCCTGTGCACGGAGATCCACACCTGGTGAGTTTCATTTAGTGTTGTTGCAGTAATTTGACTATTTAATAACACCTTTACAAAAGCCTTTAAAAATTAGTCTAAAAATTATTTACCAGACACCAACACTAATTATAGCTGTTGTAGGTTAAATATTCAGTCCCCCAAATGCTCAAGGCCTAGTCTCCAGAAGTTATGAATATGATACCTTATAAGGCAAAAAGGACTTTGCAGATGTGTTAAAATTAAGGATCTGGAAATCATTAGATTATTCTGGATTATCCAGGTGGGCTTACTCTAATCATGGCACTTCTAATGGCACTTCAAAAATGGAAGAGTAAACCAGCAGTACATGCTACATGAGAAACACTAACCTTGCCATTCCTGGCTTTGAACATGGAGGAAAGAGGTCATGAGCCAAGGAGAGCAGGCAGCCTCGAAAAGCCAGAAAAAACAAGGAAACAGATTATCCTCTAGAAAGGCAAGGAAGGAGTGCAGTCCTACCAAAACCTTCATTTTAACCCATTGAGATACATTTCAGACTTCTGACCTTTAGATTGTAAAATAATAAATGTGTGTTATTTTGAGTCACTTAATTTGTGGCAATTTGTTACAGCAGAAAAAATAAAAACTGATACAGTATGTTACATATATGTAAAGCATTGTTTAATTCAAGGTTTCAGAAGCAGTAGTTGTGGAATTTATAGAGATGATAATATAATAGCTATACATTAAATAGTAAAGATTCAAGTAGGCAACTATGTTACATATAACTGAATTTAATTTCTAATTATAAGCCTTGGTTCTACTTTATATAAGACATTTAATCTAATCACTTATGGGTATAATCAGTTACCATTTTATTTATTCTATAAATTTAGGGGATAAAAGACTTGATAAGACAGCCACAGCTTCTGACTTCTTAAAGCTAGTATTTTTCTTGGGATTGTGGAAGTCCAAAATGAGTCATTCCAAGATGTGCCTCTGTGTTATACAGATTTTTTTGAGCTAGCTGAGGAGAAAATTATGTCCCCCACCCTTTACTGCCTAGAAGAATTTTAATTATAGGCCTTACTCATAAAAAATTATCAGCCATAACATTTTCAACCCACCTATATGGCAGGGCAAAATTTTATTTACTAAACATTTGTTCTTCTTATCATCCTACAATGACCCTTTGAAGCCCTCAAGGTGCATTACCTCATCCCTAGCTGAGAATGTCTTATATACTTCAACCTCTCTTTCTATCTCAGAACTTTTCCTTTACGTGGGGTCTCTGACTCATGTATGTAGGGTTCCCATACATAATAAGTATGTATTAAATTTGGTTAATTTCTCTTGCTAATCTGTCTTACTTTTATTTGATTGTTAGACCAGCCAAATGAACCTTGAGGGTAAAGTTTTTTCCTCCCACACAGAGTATAGAAAATAAATATATAAACAAATACATTATTAATAAAAATGCTTTGCAAAATATGAGAAGGAAAAATAGAGCTCAGGGGAAAAAATAATGCAAGTTTCTAATTTTAGATAGATGTAGTATAAGTCAAAATATGTTTGGTTTCTGTCCCCAGTTCTTGGCACAGAGCTGTTAAAACTCTTGGAATTTCATGAGTGATAGGACTGTATTTTATTATTCACCATGAGTAGCTTTTACTCACATTTGAGTTCATGTTAATGAGCTGACTTAGGATGGGGCCCCTAGGTAGCCTAATATAGGGTTAGTCAGTCATTAGAAAGACCTAGTGATTAGAGAGTTGGAACTTTCTGTCCCACCCACCAACCTTCAAGAAGGGAAAAGGGAGCTGGAAATTTATCTCTATAAAAAATCTTGAACAAAGAAGTTCAGAGAACGTGCACATCAGTTAAAATTTTCACATGTGGATATTAACCAAACCAATGTCTGTGTGCCTGACTCTTCAAAAGTCCAAAACCCAAAATGTTAGAATTTGGAGTCAGCAAAGGTTTATTTATTGAGAAGGTGCCAATTGAGAAGATGAAAGACCTAATGGTGTTTCAAATCCATCTTTCTTGCTGGACTAGATTAAGGGTTTTTAACAGGTTAGGGGGAACACTTATGCAGAAGTGCTGGTGGGGTAAGATTTAATCAAAGGATCTTGGAACTTGGCCATTTATAGTAAAAGAGTGTCTTTCTGGACAACAGCCCTTTGCTTCTGAAGGGGTTTCACTGTTCATGTTTCCATTATGTCCCAGTCCTTTGATTCCATGTGTGTGCATGGGTAGGGGGAGACTTTAGTTTTGGGTGCAGAAGGTGGTCAGCGTTCTCCCCTCTGTGCATGCTTCAGCTTCATGGCTTGGTGTTTTGGACTGTTGTCTCTGAAAGTAAACTCGGTATCTTGTTAAACAAGATAAAACCATTTTGAGCTGGTTCTCCAATTACATAAGATGGGGAAACACACCCGAGTTTCATGGAAACTGAAGCTTCTATGCTTGGAATTCTTCTACACTTCTCCTTATGTACCTCTTCATCTGACTGTTCATTTGCATCCTCATAATAAACCAGTAAACACAAGTGAAGTGTTGATCTGTGAACTATTCTAGAAAATTATAAAATCTGCGAAAGGGATCAATTTATAGCCAATTAATCAGAGTACAGCTTCCAGTAGGATAGTCAGAGAGCTTTTGTACAAATTTTGTAAAAGTTGGAGAAGATTTGTAAAGAGAAATCTTAAAAGGAAGGTAAATATATTTAAATATCAAAGTAAGCTAATACAAAAAATACAAAAAACTGTGATGTGAAGCCATTGGAAGATTTTGAGAAAAAATATGAAATAGCTTGCTCAATATTTTAAAAAGATTACCAGATTGTTTGTGGAGGACAGATCTAGGTGGGCAAGAATGAAAACAGGAGAAACAATTAAGAAGTTATTGTCATGATAACCCAAGAGATGGTTGGAAATAATTTTTATTTTAGATACTGTTCCTTGATATTATTGATATGGGTTGTTAGTAAAGTAATTAAGGATGAAAACCGAATAACTCAAAAGTTGTGGTGTTATTTACTGATTTAAGGGAGATTAGGGGAGTAGCAGGGTTGGGGGTGGATTCAGGGCCAGTTGCACAGTTCACCATACTCAGAAGGGCCTTCAATGCTCTGTTTTGGCCATCTTGAAATTTTAATAATTTTATCTTTGATTTTATGTTTTGTAAGTAAAGTCCATTGAGACACTAGAGGTTCAACACACACATGGTTATACCTCCTCCTGATGCCCTGCCTCTATAAGATGGGTTCTTAGCAGATATTTCAGGTCCTGCCAAGCTTTCCCTCTTCACCCAACCAGTGACATCTGAGGCCTTCTACCACAGTGGACATGCCCATACCATGTTTCCCCCAGGTCTTCTCACATCCAGCGAAGAGAAGATATTTGACTTGACTATTCTGTCCCCAGCTCAGGCACTACATATACCTTTTGCTGCTGACATCTCTTCTGAACTTGGAATGATCTATGCTTGCCCATGATTAATTTCTCAGGTTTGAATGAGCACAACATTAAATAGCAAATTAAAAATAAGGTTATGATAAGTTGAGAGGGAGCATCGAATAAAGGAAAAGTATTTATGTTTTAATACCAAAATGGCATTTTTATTAATTTTTGAACTGAGCACTATAAATTATTCAGCTAATTCTGATTAAAGTTGAAAAATATTCCTGTTTTGGAAATGTCAGATTTGAGGAGATTAGGAGAAAGTCTATGATAGTCATATATGAGGGAGTCATCGGTGTGTTGATGGTATTTTGAATCTTTCAGACTTACTCTGCTTATCCTCTGCCCATTAGAGATAAACATGCTAAATACCACAAGGCATTAGTATATGTGGGGAAGAACTTTATTTTTTGGCCTTGATCTGTGTCAGTTCTGTTTTTGTATATCACTAAGTGTTATTCCTCATGTCAACTGATCTTTTAAGTGAGACTCATTTCCATTCAAAAACTTAACCAGAGTTGACAGATTTCTCAGCACAGGTGTTTGCTATGAGAACCTGTCCACTATGAATTTACTCATGTATCCAAGGTCATGAAGGTCAAGCAAATTACTTCCTGGGTTCTTCTTGTCCTAATCAGTCTCCTTTGAATCCACTGGCCTTCATTTGGTTCTTATGGGACCTCCTAGAAAATTTGAATGACCTTATAAGCCTATACAAGCCAATAGAAGACTTAGAGCCAGCAACAGGGAATCATTCTAACCTAAGATCTCTATTAGTCTCAACCAACTCTAGTAGAAGGATCTTTAGCCATATATCCTGGTAGTGAATGTCAGGTACTGATCTAATCTATTCTGTCTCTCCAATGTAAAGGTTTTCATTCTTGGTATTATTCCTAAGGGATGGGACTGGAAAATTAAGCATAGCACCCACCTTCCCAGAAATTCACACAGTCATATCTACTATCTTTTATTTTTTATTTTTTTCTTTATTGATTTAAGAGAGAGAGGAAGGGAGAGGGAGAGAGAGATAGAAATACCGATGAGAGAGAACATTGATTGGCTGCCTGCTGCATGCCCCCCACTGGGGACTTGGCCTACAATCTGGGCATGTGCCTTGGCCAGGAATCGAACCGGTGACGCCTCGGTGCATGGGTTGACACTCAATCACTGAACCACACCAGCTGGGCGGATCTACTCTCTTGATTCATCTTTGAACTCCTATGGCTTTTTGTAGTTTATGGTGTGGATCAAAACAAAACAAACAAACAAAAATCTTTCTTCCAGAGTATACACCCACAAACATTTTCTCTTTTATAGCTGGTGAGTGCTTTTGAACTCCAAAAATAAGAAATTGCCATTTTTCTCTGATTCCTCCCTCACCTATTTTTTCTGACAAGTCCGCCTAGGAAGCTATTGAAGAAGAAAAAAATTGACTGGCAACAATCTCAAATTAATATTCAAACACATTTCTTAAAAACAGCATTGCTACAAACTGAATTTTTGTGTCCCCCACATTCATATTTTGTTTTTATTTACTTATTTTTTATTTATTTATTTTTGTTACTGATGTTTCTCATTTTTCCCCCATTGACACCCTCCTCCCCCTCCCTCCCGCCCTTTCCCCAGCTTTGTCGTCCATGTCCATTAGTTATTCATACATGCATATAAGTTCTGTGGTTTATCTCTCCCCCCACCCCCTCTTCTGGGGATTGTCAGTCTGTACCCTACTTCCACGACTCTGGGACTACCCTGTTCTTCAGACTGTTATGTTCACTATATTCCACAAATAAGTGAGATCATATGATATTTGTAATTCTCTGCTTGGCTTGCTTTGCTTAGGGTAATACTTTCGAGGTCCCTCCATGTCATCTCAAAGGATAAGAGATCTTTCTTTCTTACAGCTACATAGTACTCCATTGTGTATATGCACCACTGCTTTTTTATCCATTCGTCTACTGATGGACACTTGGGCTGTTTCCAGATCTTAGCTATTGTAAATAGTGCTGCTATGAATATGGGGGTACATATATTCTTTCTGATTGGTGTTTCAGGCTTCTTGGGGTATATTCCTAGAAGTGGGATCACTGGGTCAAATGGCAATTCAATTTTTAATTTTTTGAGGTAACACCATAGTGTTTTCCATAGTGGCTGCACCAGTCTGCATTCCCACCAGCAGTGTACTAGAGTCCCCTTTTCTCCACACCCTCGCCAACACTTGTTGTTTGATGACTTGTTGATGGCGGCCATTCTGACAGGTGTGAGGTGATACCTCATTGTTGTTTTAATTTGCATCTCTCTGATGATTAGTGATGTCGAGCATTTCTTCATATATCTCGTGGCCATTTGTATGTCCTGTTTGGGGAGGCGTCTATTTAGCTCCTCTGCCCATTTCTTAATTGGGTTTTTGTCTTCTTTCTGTTGAGTGGTATGAGCATTCTATATATTTTGGAAATTAACTCCTTATCTGATGTATCATTGACATTTATGCTCTCCCATACAGTGGATTGCCTTTCCATTTTGATGGTTGTTTCTTTTGCTGTGCAGAAGCTTTTGAGTTTGATGTAGTCCCATGTGTTTATTTTTTCCTTTATTTCTGTTGCCTTTGGTAATGTATCAGTGAAAATTCTGCTGCGTATGATGTCTGAAATTTTGTTGCCTACATTGTCTTCTAGGATTTTTATGGATTCACGAGTCAAATTTAAGTATTTTATCCATTTTGAGTTTATTCTTGTGTATGGTGTAAGTTGATGGTCTAGTTTCATTTTTTTTTTTTTTTTGCTGTAACTGTCCAATTTTCCCAATACCATTTATTGAAGAGGCTGTCTTTATTCCATTGTATGCTCTTGCCACCTTTGTCGAATATTAATTGAGAATAATGTTTTCAGTCAATTTCTTGGTTTTTTGTTCTATTCCATTGACCTATGTGCCTGTTCTTGTGCCAGTACCAGGCTGTTTTGATTACAGTAGCTTTGTAGTATCATCTAATATCTGGTGTTGTGATTCCACCTACTTTGTCCTTCTTTGTCAAGATTGCTGTGGCTATTCGGGGTCTTTTTTGTTCCATATGAACTTTTGAAGTATTTGTTCCAGTTCTGTGAAGTATGTTGTTGGTATTTTGATGGGGATTGCATTGAATTTATAGATTGCTTTGGGTAGTATGGACATTTTAATGATGTTAATTTTTCCAATCCATGAACAAGGTATGTGCTTCCACTTTTTTATATCTTCCTCTATTTCTTTTTTCAATGATCTGTAGTTTTCTGCAAATAGGTCCTTTACTTCTTTGGTTAAGTTTATTCCTAGGTATCTTAATTTTTTTGCTGCGATGGTAAATGGGGTTGTTTTTTTATTTTCTCTCTCTGTGCATTCATCATTGGTGTATAAGAATGCCATCAATTTCTTGATGTTAATTTTGTATCCTGCTACTTTGCCAAATTCATTTATTAAGTCTAGTAAATTTTTGGTGGAGTCTTTAAGGTTTTCTATGTATAATATCATGTCATCTGTGAATAATGAGTTTCACTTCCTCCTTTCCAATTTTGATTCCTTTTACTTTTTCTTCATGTCTGATTGCTGTGGCTAAGACTTCCAGTACTATGTTAAATAAGAGTGGTGAAAGTGGGCATCCTTGTCTTGTTCCAGTTCTTAAGGGAAATGCTTTTAGTTTTCGCCCATTGAGTATGATGTTGGCTGTTGGTTTTTCATATATGGCCTTTATAATGTTGAGAAATGATCCCTCTATTCCCACATTACTGAGCGTTTTTATCAGAAATGGGTGCTGGATCTTGTCAAATGCTTTTCAGCATCTATTGATATGATCATATGATTTTTATCTTTCATATTGTTTATGTGTATCACATTTATTGAATTGTGAATATTGTACCAGCCTTGCATCCCTGGGATAAATCCCACTTGGTCATGATGAATAATTTTTTGATGTATTGTTGGATTTGATTTCCTAGTATTTTGTTCAGGATTTTGGCATCTATGTTCATCAGGGATATGGGCCTGTAGTTTTCTTTCTTTGTAGTGTATTTTTTTGGTTTCGGAATTAGAATTATGCTGGCTTCATAAAATGAGTTTGGAAGTCTTTCTTCTTCTTGAGTTTTTTGGAATAGTTTGAGGAGAATGGGTGTTAGTTCTTCTTTGAATGCTCGGTAAAATTCCCGGTGAAGCTGTCCAGGCTGGGCTTTTGTTTGCTGGGAGAGTCTTGATAACATCTTCAATTTCCTTCATTGCTATTGGTCTGTTCAAGTTTTCTATCTCTTCCCGGTTCAGTTTTGGGAGACTATGTGTTTCTAGAATATGTTCATTTCGCTTAGATTGTCCAATTTGTAAGCATATAATTGTTCATAGTATTTGTTAACAATCCTTTGTATTTCTGTGGTGTTAGTTATTATTTCTGATTTTGTGTATTTGGGTTCTCTCTCTTTGTTTCTTGGTGAGTCTAGCCAAGTGTCCATCAATCTTGTTTATCTTTTCAAAAAACCAGCTCTTTGTTTCATTGATTCTTTGAATTGTTTTTTTGGTCTCCATGTCATTTATTTCTGCTCTGATCTTTACTATTTCCTTTCTTCTACTTGCTGTAGGGTTTTCTTTTTGTTTGCTTTCTAGTTCTTTAAGTTGTGAGGTTAGGTAGTCAATTAGAAATTTTTGTTCTTTCTTGATGTGGGCCTGCAGTGCTATGAACTTCCCTCTCAGAACTGCTTTTGCTGCATCCCTTAGATTTTGTGTTGTTGTGTGTTCATTTTCATTGGTTTCCAGGAAGTTTTTAATATCTTCCTTGATCTCCATGGTAACCCATTCATTGTTCAATAACATGCTATTTAGCCTCCATGTCTTTAAATGTCTTTGCATGTTCTTGTTGCAATTGATTTCTAGTTTCATGCCATTGTGATCTGTAAAGATGCTTGATATGATTTTAATCTTCTTGAACATGTAGAGACTTAGTTTGTGCCCTAACATGTGGTCTATCTTTGAGAATGTCCCATGTGCACCTGAGAATAATGTGAATTCTACAGTTTTAGGGTGTAATTCTCTGTAGATATCTATTAAATCCATTTGATCTAGTGCTTTATTTAGAGTCTCTGTTTCCTTGTTAATTTTTTGTCTATATGATCTATCCAGTGATGTCAGTGGGGTGTTGAAGTCCCCTGCTATCATTGTATTGCTGTCGATTCCTCCTTTGAAGTCCTCCAGAAAATTTTTAATATATTTTGGTTCTCCTTTATTGGTTGCATATATGTTTACCAAGGTTATATCTTCCTGTTGGAGAAATTCTTTCAATATTATGTAGTGGCCTTCTTTGTCTCTAGTTATGACCTTCATTTTGAAATCTAATTTATCAGATATGAGTATTGTTATCCCAGCTTTTTTTTTCCTTTACATTTACTTGGAAGATTTTTTTCCATCCCTTTACTTTCAACCTATGTGAATCTTTTGTTGTGAGGTGGGTCTCTTGTAAACAACATATATGTGAATCATGCTTTCTTATCCAGTCAGCTACTCTGTGTCTTTTTATGGGAGCATTCAATCCATTTATATTTAAGGTGATTATTGATATGTACTTATTTATTGCCATTTTTGTTCAGTGTGGTTGTATTTTTCTTCCTATTTCTTCTACTAATTACAGCATTCCTTTTAACATTTCTTGCAGTGCTGGTTTGGTGCTAATATATTCCTTTAGTATTTTTTTTTTTTTTTTTTTTTGTCTGGGAATCTCTTTATTTGATCTTCCATTTCGAATGTAGCCTTGCTGGATAGAGTAGTCTTGGATTCAGATTCTTGTTTTCATGACCTTGATTACTTCATGCCATTCCCTTCTGGCTTGTAGTGTTTCTGTTGAGAAGTTAGCTGATAGCCTCATGGGGGTTCCTTTGTAGGTAACCTGTTGCTTATCTCTTGCTGCCTTTAGGATTCTCTCTTTGTCTTTAATTTTTGGCATTTTAATTATTATGTGTCTTGATGTGGGCCTGTTTGGGTTCTTCTTTCTTGGGGCTGTCTGTGCTTCTTGAACTTGAGTGCCTTCTTCCTTTGCCAAGTTAGGAAATTTTTCTGTCACTATTTCCTCAAATATATTCTCTAACCCTTGCTCATTTTCTTCTTCTTCAGGGACTCCTATGATGCAAATGTTATTACGTTTCCAGTTGTCCCACAGTTCTCTTAAGCTGTCTTCCTGTTTTTTAATTGTTTTTTCCTTTTGGTTTTCTGATTGATTGATTTTTTTCTATCCTGTCTTCTAATTCACTGTTCCAGTCCTCCTCAGCCTCTACTCTCCTGGTCATCCTTCCAATGTGTTCTTTATTTCTGCTATGTCATTCTTCATTTCTTCTTGGTGGTTTTCATTTCCAATTGGTTGGTTTTCAATGTTTCTATATCTTTACTCATGGTGTTGATGTCCTTACTCATGCTGTTGAGCTTCCTCAAGATCGTGGCTCTGAACTCTATCTCTGATAACTTGCTTAACTCCCTTTCATTTATCTCATCTTCGGTAGAGGTCTCTTGTTCTTTCATTTGGGATTTGTTTCTTTGTTTCACCATTTTGGCTGTCTCAGTGGGTTTGGAGCCTGCCAAATTTTTCCTGTGGGTGTTGGTGTTCTGCTGTTTGTGGGTCCCTCTACTGGGTTTGGATGAGTGTGGGATGGCCCACTTTAAACACCACTCTCAAGTCTTACTTTCCTGGGTAGATTTTCAAGCCCAGGAAATGTTTAGTTATCCCCTAGCTTTTTGCTTGGAACCTATTAGTCTCAGTTACTCAGAGCCTTGGAATGTAGCCCTCTGGTATTCTGCATAAGAGGATTTGCATAGGGTGGGACAGATGCTAGTTGTTAATGAGCATCAATTTGCATTTCTTTGACTCACCTGGAAGGGGCTGAATCTCCGAGGGAGAGGCTGCTGGCTTTCCCCACAGCTCTGAGAAGGAGCAAGCTGGCCCCTGTCCTGTGTGGCTGGGAAGGAACAAGCTGGCCACTGACCTATGTGGCCGTGACTCAGCAAAAACTCTAAGGGCCCTCCAAATCCTAGGTGTCCCCACAGAGTTCCAGTCCAGTCCACCCTCCCTCTGCCGGAGCCAAGGTGAGTGGCTGTGGCTGTAGCCAATTCATTGCTCTGTTCCAGCCCTCTGCGCTGTGGAGCAGGCTTGGGTGTTTAACCCCGAGGGCACTGCTCACAGCTAAGTCCGCTGCTGTCCGTGGGCTCCCAGCCCGCCACCCTCTCACACCTCTGCAATCCTACCAGGATTGATTCAGTGCCTCTGGTTGTATTGTCCTTTTCTGCCACTTTTCTGTGGCTTTTTTTCTGATGATTTGTCTTTATTTTAGTTTTAATTCCTGTTTGGTCCTGGGAGATGGTCCGTGTATCTTCCTTTTACTCCACTGCCATTTTTTTGAATTCCCAACATTCATATTTTGAAACATAATCCCCAATGTATGTTCTTTAGGAAGTGATTACGTCATGAGTGATTTTATGAATTAGAGAGTGCCCTTATAAGAAAGATTATGGAGAACAACTTTACCTTTACCCATTCTATCATGTGAGAACAGAGTGGAAAGACTGCCATCTATAAACCAAGAATGGACCCTTATCAGATACAGAATCTACCCTCTTTTGATCTTGAACTTCTCAGCCTTTAGAACTGTGATAAATGAATGTTTGCTTTTTAAGCCACCCAATCTCTTATATTTTTGTTATAGTACCCTGGGTGAATTAAGACAAAGGTAATTCTGTTATTAGCGCATTTGCAGAAACATATTTGGGGTCTTTCATAGTTCCATATACATTTTAAGATTATAGGTTCTACTTCTGTGAAAAATGCCATTGGTATTTTGATAGGGATTGCATTGAATCTGTGGATAGCTATGGGTAGCATGCACATTTTAACAATGTTAGTTCTTTCTATCCATGAGCACGGTATATCCTTTCATTTATTTGTGTCTTCTTCAATTCTTTTCTTCAATGTCTTTTAAATTGGTTAAATTTATTCCTAGGTATTTTATTATTTGTATGCAAATGTAAATGAAATTGTTTTCTTATTTTTTTTTCTGAGAGATTGTTATTGTTGTAGAAATGTGCAACAGATTTCTAAATGCTAATTTTCTATCTTTCTACATTACTGAATTCATTTATCAGTTATAATAATTTTTTGTTGGAGTCTTTATGGTTCTTTATATATAGTATTATGTCATCTGCAAATGATGGCAGTTTTTTTTACTTCTTTGCTTCCAGTTTGGATGTTTTTTATTTTCTTATCTTTCTTGTTTGCTGTGGCTAGGATTTCCAATACTATGTTGAATAAAAGTGGTGAAATTGAACACCCTGCCTTTTCCATGATCTTAAAGAAAAAGTTTTTAGCTTTTCCTCATTGAGTATGATATTAGCTGTGGGTTTGTCATATATAACCTTTATTATGATGAGATATGTTCTTTCTATCCCCACTTTCCTGAGAGATTTTCTCATAAATCAATGTGGGATTTTGTCTAATTCTTTTTCTACATCTATTAGTATGATCATATGATTTTTATCCTCTATTTTGTTTATATGGTATATTATGTTAGTTGATTTGTGGATTTGGAACCAACTTTGCATCCTAGAAATAAATCTCACTTCATCATTGTGTATGATCTTTTTAATGTATTACCAAATTCTATTTGTTTAGAATTTTTGAATCAATGTTCATCAAGGATATTGGCCTATAACTTTATTATTTTGTAGTATTTTTGTCTAATTTTAGTTTCAGGGTAATCCTGGCCTTGTAAATGAGTTTGGGAGCCTTCCCTTCTCTTCAGTATGTTTGAACATGTTGGCAAGGCTATACTTTAAATCTTTATTCAATGTTTGGTACAATTCACTTATGAAGCATTCTGGTCCAGGGCTTTTTTTTTTTTTTTTTTTTTTTTTTTTTTTTTTTTTTTTTCAAGAGAGAGTTTCAATTACTGATTTGATTTCATAAATAGGTGTCAGGCTGACCAGATTTTCTGTTTCTTCCTGATTCAGTCCTAGAAGATTATATGTTTTTAGAAATATATCATCTCTTCAAGGTTGTCTAATTTGTGGGCATATAATTGTTCATAGTATTTTTTTATAATTATTTGTATTTCTGTGGGTTTAGTTGTTACTTCTCATTCAGTTATAATTTTATTTATATGGGCCCTCTCTCTTTTTTTCTTGATGAGATTGGCTAAATGTCTATCAATTTGTTTATGTTTAAAAAAAACAAAACAAAAAACAGCTCTTGGTTCCATTGATCCTTTCTAATTTATTTTACTCCCTGTTTCATTTACTTTCACTCTGATCTTTATAATTTTCATTCTTCTACTCAATTTAGGCTTTGTTTTTCTTTCTCTAGTTGCATTTGGTGTAAGGTAGAGTGTTTATTTGAAACTTTTCTTGTTTCTTGAGGTAGGCCTGTATTAGTATACATTTTCCTTGTAGAATGGCTGTGGCTTTGGCTGTCTCCTATAGATTTTTTGGGTTGTTGTGATTTCTTTATCATTTGTCTTAAGTTTTTGTTGTTGTTTATTTGTTTGTTTTTGTTGATATCCTATTTGATCTTGTTTTTCACTCATTTATTTTTTAGTAGCATGTTATTTAACCTCAATGTGTTTGTATCTTTTTCAGTTTTCTCCTTGTGATTGATTTCTAGTTTCATATTACTGTGATAAAAAAAAAAGCATGCTTGATATTTTGTGATCTTTTAAATTTATTGAGATCTGTTTGTTGTCTAAGATGTGTTCTATCCTGGAAAATGTCCCATGCACACTTAAATAGAATGTATATTCTGCTTTTTTGTGTGAGTTGTCCTAAAGATATCAATTACGTCTTATAATCTAATGTGTCATTTAAGGCCAATGTTTCCTTGTTTATTTTTTGTCTGAATGATCTACTCGGGATATCAATGGGTGATAAAGTCTCCCTATTATTGTATCTCTGTTGATCTTTCCCTTTATGTCTGTCAGGATTTTTTAAAATATATATTTAGGTGTTCCTACGTGAAGTGCATAGTTGTTTATGGGAGTTACATTCTCTTTTTGATTTATCCTTTTATTATTATGAAATGTCCCCCTTTTTTTTCTCTGGTTACAGCTCTTATTTAGAATCCATTTTGTCTAATATATGTATTGCTACCCTAGTTTTTTTGTTTGTTTGTTTGTTTTTGCTTTTAGTTCTGTAAAATATTATTTTGATCCCTTTACTTTTAGTCTCTGTGTGACTTTCAATCTCAAGTAGATCTTCTGTAGCCAGCATATGTAAATCTTGTGTTTTTATCCATTCAGCCTCCCTGTGTTTTTTGATTCGAGTATTTAGTCCATTTACAATTTAAGTAATATTTGATAGTTATGTAGCTATTACCATTTTATTAATTGTTTTCCTATTATTTTTGTAGTTCTTCTTTCTCATTGTCTTGCCCTCTTTTCTTGTATATTGTTGACTTCCTCTAGTGTTATGTTTGAATTTCTTTCCCTTTTTTGGTATGTAGCTTATTATTATTATTATTATTATTATTATTATTTAATTTTTATTTTTTGGTTTGTGGTTACCATGTGCTTCATATATATAAAGCTCTCTATAATACTCTATTTTAAATTGATGGTTGCTAAAGTTTGAACACATTCTAATATCACTACAATTTTTGTTCACATTCTCCATCTTTATGTTTTTGTCATTATTGTCTAAATTTCTTGTGTGTATGTATGTATGTGTGTGTGTGTTAATATGTACCCCTTGATTTATTGTTGTAATTACACATAATATTCCTACTTTTGCCTTTCAACCTTTGTGCTAACTTTATAGTTGGTTGATCCACTGCTTTTACTAATTGTTTGCCTTCATCAGTGAGATGTTTTTCTTTTCTGTATCCCTTACTCAAAATTTTATCCTTTCTCTTTTGTGTAAAAAACTCAGACTTCTGGTCAAGATGGCGGCGTAGGTAAACGCGGTATTGCGTCTTCCCACAACCACATCAAAATTACAACTAAATTACAGAACAACCATCATTCAAAACCGCCAGAAATCAAGCTGAACGGAAGTCCTACAACTACAAAATTAAAGAAGAAGCCACATTGAGACTGGTAAGAGGGGCGGAGATGCGAGGGGCTGGTCGCACACCCACGTGTGGTGGATAAAAATTAGGAGGGACACCTCAGCTGGGAAGGTCCTCCCTGAGGACTGAGGGGTCCCTGTCCCACACCAGGCGCCCAGCTCAGGGTTCCAGTCCCAGGAAGAGAAGTCCCCATAACTTCTGGCTGGAAAAAAACCAGCAGGAACTGAGGCTGAGGTGGCTGGAGCCCCCGGCAGCTCCTCTTAAAGGGCCTATGCACGGACTTGCTCCCAACAGGCTCCAGCATGGGGGAGGCAGCTTGAAAGGCACCAGAGTCATATGGGGAAGAACTGAGCTGTTTGGCATTGGAGCAAGGGATGGAGAGGCAGCTTTCTCTTGGACAGACGTGCTATCAGAGGCTTTTGTTCCTTTGGTGAGCCCTTCCCTGGGCCAGCAGATGCCACCATATCTGGGACTCCAGCTACCTGGCTCACACTGTTTGCCCCACCCTGGTGATTCCCTGAGGCCCCGCTCCACCCAACTTTCAGGCCCACCCAAGCTGTTGCCAGTTGCTTGACCATAGGATTGGCCTGTCTTGGATCCTGCTTCAGCTTTTCCTAAATTCTTTCAAACAAGCACCATCTGGTCTCAGCTAGCCCCATACCTCTCACTAAGTAATACATAGAAACAAACACAGGGAGGCAGCCAAAATGAAGAGACAAAGAAACAGGTCCCAAATGAAAGAACAGAACAAAACTCCAGGAAAAGAACTAAGTGTAATGGAGTTAAGCAACCTAACAGATGCAGAGTTTAAAATACTGCTTATAAGGATGCTCAATGGACTTAGTGAGGACCTCAAGAACATAAAAAAGGACCACTCTGAAATGAAGGATGCACAAACTGAAATAAAGAATAGTTTACACAGATGCAATAGTAGAGTAGGTAAAGCCAAGAAGCAAACCATCGATTTGGAATATAAGGAAGCAAAAAACACCCAATCAGAACAGCAAAAAGAAAAAAGAATCCAAAAAAATGAGGATAGTGTAAGGAGCCTCTGGGACAACTTCAAGTGTGCCAACATTTGCATCTTGGGGGTGCCAGATGGAGAAGAGAGAGAACAAGAAATCGAAAACCTATTTGAAACAATAATGGCAGAAAACTTCTCTAACTTGGTGAAGGAAACAGACATACAAGTCCAGGAAGCACAGAGAGTCCCAAACAAGATGAACCCCAAGAGGCCCACACCAAGACACATCATCAAAATGCAAAAGGTTCAAGACAAAGAGAGAATCTTAAAAGCAGCAAGAGAAAAGCAGTTAGTTGCTTATAAGGGAGCTTCCATAACACTGTCAGCTGATTTCTCAGAAGAAACTTTGCAGGCCAGAAGGGAGTGGCAAGAAATATTCAGAGTGATGAAAAGCAAGAACCTACAACCAAGATTACTCTATCCTGCAAAGCTGTCATTTAGAATCGATGGCCATATAAAGAGTTTCCCAGACAAAGAAAAGCTAAAGGAGTTCATCACCACCAAACCATTCTTATATGAAATGTTGAAGGGTCTTCTTGAAGAAAAAGATAAAAAAAATATGAACAAACAAAATGGCAATAAATACATATCTATCAACAATTGAATCTACAAACAAAATGAACAAGCAGAACAGAGACATTCTCATAGATACAGAGAACTTTTTTGGGAACCAGATGGGTGGGGGCTGGGGGGATGGGTGAAAAAGGTGAAGGGATTAAGAAGTACAAATTGCTTGTTAAACTGACAAACCTCAAAGGGAAGGGGGGTTGGGAGGTGGGAAGAAATAAACCAAAGAACTTATTTGTATATATGCATAACCAATGGACACAGACAACAGTGTGGGGAAAGGCAGGAGGTGGGCAGGAATGGGGAGGACGGGGGCAATGGGGGAAAAATGCAGAACATTTGTAATACATTCAACAATAAATATAAGTTATAAAAAAACAAACAAAAAAAACTCAATTTCATATTTGTAATACTGATCTAATGATTATAAAGTTTTAACTTGTTCTTTTTTGTCTGTGAAACCCTTGCTCGGTATGGTAATCTTAATTACAGAGCTTTGGTTTTCATCGTTGAATATTTCATGCCAATTCTTCTGGCATGTAAAGTTTCTATTGAAAATATCAGCTGACTGTCTTATTGGAACTCCCTTGGACATAAAGGCACTTTTCATGCTAATTTTAAGATTCTCTCTTTGTAACTTTTGGCATTTAATTATGATGTTTCTTGTGTGGGCCTTTTGGGGGTCATCTTATTTGGATCTTTCTGCACTTCCTATACTTGTATGTCTATTTTTTTCAGCATATTAAAAAGTTTTCAATCATTATTTCTTCAAGTAGGTTGTACAATAACTTTCTCTTTCTCTTCTCCTTCTGAGACTTCTATGATGCAAGTGTTGTTATGCTTAATATTGTCCCAGAGATTTCTTAAACCATCTCCATTTTCTTTCTTTTTATTTATTTATTTTTTACTCTGTTTTCTGCTAACTTGTCATCTAGATCTCTAATTAGATCCTCTGCTTTATCTAATCTGTTATTAATTCTTTCCAGTGTATTCTTCATTTCAGTTATTTTATTTTCAGTTTCCATTGGCTTTTTTTTTTTTATGATTTCTATCTCCATTTTTATGATTTTTTATCTTTTTGCTCCTGTTCTCACAGAGTTCATCTATTCTTTTGTTCAATGAGCATTTTTATAACCAGTGTTTTGAACTCTTTTTCTTATAGATTTCTTAGCTCTATTTTATATTGTTCTGTTTCTAGAGTTTTGTTCTGTTCATTCATTTGAGAAATGTTTCTTTGTCTTCTCTTCTTGGCTGACTCCCTGTGTCTATTTCTATGTATTAGGTAGATCCATTATGTCTCCTGGTCTTGAGAGATGGGCCTTATGTAGAAGGTGTTTTGTTGGACTTAGTGGCATAAAATTACTGGTCATATGCTGGGTTTTCCAGGGGTATCCCTTATGTGGGTTGTGTGTCCCTTCCTGTTGCAGTTGGGTTGCAATTACATGTCAGTGGGTGAGACTGACCCTCAGGCTGACTGGCTTTGAGGTTAACTGAAACAGTAGAAGACAAACTGTTGGACTGGGCCTGATCCCACTGAGTGGGAGTTGCTTTAGCTGGGCTTTGATGCCAGTTGAGACTGCCCTTCAGGTGTATCAATTGTAGAGATGATTGGGTGGGGTTCTGTTGTGGTCTGAAGCCAGTTACCAGGTGTGTTAAGTTTAGAGACTCTTGGAAGGGTCTCCAGTAAAGGCTAAGTTCAGTCACTACTTTTTCAGGTTTTGGACCTGCTTGAGAGGAACTAGAAAGTTATTTGCATTTGGTAGCCTCTTGTGCTGGGGTTGGAGGTGTTTGGGAGAGACTATGTTGTTAACTGAGGCCAGATGCCAGTTGTGTTGAGTTGGGGACCCTTTGATGAGTCCTATAATGTGACATGAAGTCAGCTGCCATTTGTGCCCAGCTTGTAGTGGTTTAGTTAGACCTATGTTACAGTAGCCTAACACTGGCCAGTACTTATGCCAGATTTGGGGCCACTCAGTGGGAGTTACAATGCAAATTGAGACTGGTTGCTAATTGTGCTTGGCTTGGGGCCACTTGCCAGGAATGACATTGTACAATAAGGATGGCTGATGCTTGTGTGTCTATGTGGACATTTTAGAGAGTCTGTAGTGTAAATGGAGGATGGCCACTACTTGTATGGAAATTGTGGACTTTTAATAAAGTCTGCAGCATAAGCCTAGGGTAGCCAAAATTCTTGTGAGTTTTGCAGTCCTTTGAGTGAATTGGCTGTACCAGTTGAGGCAAGCTGTTTCTGTGGGTGACCCTTTGGAAGATGTTTGGCCCAGGCAAGCATGTCGAGTGAGCAGGGCCTCGGGGAATTACCAGGGTTAGGCAAAATATATTAGCCAGGTTAATGGAGAGATTTGGCATCAACCTGCATCTGGCCTGATGGATGGGAGGAGAGCTCAACAAAGGAATAATGGTGTTTGCCAACACTTCTGTCCTGGAGAGTTTTGCCCCAACTCCCTCCCCTCTGACAGTTATCAATCTATTCTCTGTGCTGTTTCTATTTTGTTTATTAGTGTATTTTATTAATTAGATTCCACATGTAAGTGAAATTATATGGTATTTGTCTTTCTATGACTGGCTTATTAACTTTGCATAATACTCTCCGGGTTAATCAATGGTGTTGTAAATGGTAAGGTTTTCTTCTTTTTTTATGGATGAGCAATATTCCATTGTTTAAATGTACCACAGCTTTTTTATCCACTTATATATTGATGGGCACTCTGGCTGCTTCCAAATCTTGGCTATTGTAAATAACACTGCAGTGAACATAACGGTGCATATATTTTTTCAAATAGTGTTACAGTTTTCTTCAGATATATCCCCAGAAGTGGAATTGCTGGGTTATAAGTCAGTTCCATTTTAAATTTTTTGAGGTAAGTCCATATCGCTTTCCACAGTGGCTGTACCAATCTTCATTACCACCAACAGTTTACAAGGGTACTCTTTTCTCCAAATCCTTGTTAACAATTATTATTTGTTGATTTATTAATGATCACTATTCTGAATGGTGTGAGGTGATACCTCATTGTGGTCTTAATTTGCATTTTTTAATGATTAATAACACTGAGCATCTTTTTATATGTTTATTAACCATCTGTATGTCTTCTTTGGAGAAGTGTCTATTCAGGTTAATTGTTCAATTTTTAAATTGTATTGGTTTTTTTGGTGTTGACTTTTATAAATTCTTTTCTAATTTTAGATATTAACTCCTTATCAGCTGTATCACTGGCGAATATATTTCGTCATTCAGTGGGATGTCTTTTTATTTGGTTGATGGTTTTCTTTGCTGTGCTATAGCTTTTTAGTTTGATGTTATTCAATTTGTTTATTTTTGCTTTTGTTTCCTTTGCCTGAGGGAATATATAAAAAATATTGCAACAAGAAATATCTGTGATTTTACTGCTTATGTTTTCTTCTAGTATTTTAATAGTTTTGAATTTAACATTTAAATTTTTAATTAATTTTGAGTTTATTCTTATGTGTGGTATAAGAAGGTAGTCCAGTTTCTTTATCTTTTTACATCTATCTATCCAGTTTTCACAACACTATTTTTTAAAATAGACTTTTACCACAATGTATGTTCTTTCTTCCTTAGTCAAATATTAATTAACCTTAAAGATGTGGGTTTATTTATGGGCTCTTTACTCTGGTCCATTGATTTATAAGTCTGTTTTTTTTAAAAAATTTATCTTTATTGTTTAATGTATTACAGATATCACTTGTTTTTGCCCCACTGACCTCCTCCAACACACTCTTGCTCCCCACCATGCCTTCACTGCACTATTGTCTGTGTCCATTTCTTATGCATATATGCATATAAGTACTTTGGTTAATCTCTTCCCACCCTCTTTCCACCCTTTCCCACTGAGATTCGTCAGTGTGTTCCCTGCATCCATGTCTCTGGATCAATTTTGTTCCTCAATTTATTTTTTTAATTCAATTCCACATATAAGTGAGATCATGTGATACTTGTCTTTCTCTGACTGGCTTATTTCACTTAGCATGATATTCTCTGAGTCCCTCCATGCTCTCTTAAAGGGTAAGAGAGCCTGCTTCATTACAACAGCATAGTATTCCATTGTGTAAATGTACCATAGATTTTTTATCCACTCACCTACTGAAGGGCATGTGGGCTGTTTCCAGATCTTAGCTAATGTAAATAACATTGCTAGGTCAATAACATGCTATTCTGATTACTATTGCCTTGTAGTGTAGTTTGATATCAGGTAGCATAATCCCTCCAATTTTGTTCTTCTTTCTCAAGATTGCTGGGAGTGTTTGGTGTCTTTTGTGGTTCCATATATATTCTTGGAATAATTGTTCTAATTCTGTGAAATAAATCATTGGTATCTTGATAGAAATTGCTTTGACTCTATAGATTGCTTTGGGTAGTACGGACACCTTTTTTTATTATCCTCACCTGAAGATATACTTATTGGTCTTTTTATTTATTTTTTTTATTGTTGTTTTTAAATTTTTTTCTTTATTGATTTTAGAGAGAGAGGGAAAGAGATAGAAACATCAATGAGAGAGAACATTGATCGGCCACTTCCTGCATGCCCCCACTGGGGATGTGCCCTGACCAGGAATCGAAGTGGTAACCTCTTGGTGCATGGGTCGATGCTCACCACTGAGCCACACTGGTCAGGCTCTTATTGGTTTGTTTGTTTGTTTGTTTTTAATATTTAAACAGCATTTTTTAAAAATTAATTTGTTTTTGTTACAGATGTTTCTTCTTTTTCCCCCATTGACACCCTTCTCCCCATTGCCCCGGCCCCATCCCCAGCTTTGTTGTCTATGTCCATTGGTCATGCATACATGCATATATGTTCTGTGGTTTATCTCTCCCCCCTCCCCCAACCCCCCCTTCTCTGGGGCTTGTCAGTCTGTATCCCACCTCTATGTCTCTGGGTCAATTTTGTTCATCAGTTTGTTTAGTTCATTATATTCCACAACTAAGTGAGATCATGTGATATTTGTCTTTCTCTGCTTGCTTGTTTTGCTTAGCATATAATACTCTCCAGGACCCTCTATACCATCTCAAAGGATAAGAGATCTTTCTTTCTTATAGCTGCATAGTATTCCATTGTGTACATGTACCACAGCTTTTTTATCCACTCATCTACTGATGGACACTTGGGGTGTTTCCAAATCTTAGCTATTGTAAATAGTGCTGCTATGAACATAGGGGTACATATATTCTTTCTGATTGGTGTTTCAGGTTTCTTAGGGTATATTCCTAAAAGTGGGATCACTGGGTCAAATGGCAGTTCAATTTTTAACTTTTTGAGGTAACATCATAGTGTTTTCCACAGTGGCTGCACCAGTATGCATTCCCACCAGCAGTGTACTAATGTCCCCTTTTCTTCATACCCTCGCCAACACTTGTTTTTTGATGATTTGTTGATGGTGGCCATTCTGACAGGTGTGAGGTGATACCTCATAGTTGTTTTAATTTGCATCTCTCTGATGATTAGTGACATTGAGCATTTTTTCATGTCTCTTAGCCATGTGTATGTCCTGTTTGGAGAGGTGTCTATTTAGGTCCTCTGCCCATTTTTAATTGGGTTCTTTGTCTTCCTTTTGTTGAGTTGTATGAGCACTCTATATATTTTGGAGATTAAACCCTTATCTGATGTATCATTGGCAATTATGCTCTTCCATATAGTGGGTTCCCTTTCCATTCTGATGGTTGTTTCTTTTGCTGTACAGAAGCTTTTTAGTTTGATGTAGTGCCATGTGTTCATATTTTCCTTTGTTTCTCTTGCCTTAGGTGTTGTATCAGTGAAAATCTGTTGCGTATGATGTCTGGAATTTTGTTGCCTGCATTTTCTTCTAGAATTTTTATAGATTCACGAGTTACATTTAAGTCTTTTATCCATTTTGAGTTTATTCTTGTGTCTTATTGTTTTTTTTAAAGAGAGAGAAAGGGAGAGAGAAGTAGGCAGAATGAGAGAGAGAGAGAGAGAAACATTGATTTGAGAAACAACAAATAGTTGCCTCCTGTATGTACCCCAAATTGAAATCAAACCCACTATCTAGGAATGTGGCCTGACTGGGGATCAAACCAGCAATCTTTTTGTGTGGGGGATGATGCTAGAATCCATTGAACCATTGGGCCAAGGCTGGACACTTTAATGATGTGAATTCTTCCAATCCATGAACACGGTATATGCTTTTATATATTGTATGTTTTTCGATGTCTTCAGTATTTTACAATTTTTTTTTTTTTTATCCTCACCTGAGGACATGTTTTCATTTTTTTTTTTTTTTTGTTCAGATAGAGTGGGAGGGAGAGAGAGGAAGAGAGAGAGAGAGAAACATCGACTTGAAAGGGACACATCGAGTGGCTGCCACCCGCACGACCAACCAGGGCCGGGGACAAACTGCAACTGAAGCACATCCCCTTAGCGGGAACCGAACCCGGGTCTCTCTGGACCGCAGGCCGACGCTCTAACTGCTGAGCCAAACCGGCCAGGGCTACAATTTTTTTGAGTACAGGTCTTTTACATCATTAGTTAAATTTATTCTTAAGTAATTTTTTGGGTGCAATTGTAAATTGGATTATTTTCTGTTTCCTTTTATGATAGTTCATTATTGGTATATAAAAATGCACTGATTTCTGGATATTTATTTTGTATTTTGCTGCTTTATTGAACTCATTTATCTGTTCTAGTAGTTTTTTGGTGGAATTTTTAGGGTGCTCTATGCATCATGTGATCTACAAATAATGAGTTTTACTTCTTCCTTTCCATTTGAATATCTTTTATTTCTTCTTCTGATATTGTGGCTAGGACTTTTAGTAGTATGTTGTATAAGAGTGGTGAAAGTAGACATCCCTATCTTGTTCCTGACCTTAGGAAAACATTTTTAGTTTTTGCCCATTGAGTATGAAGCTAACTGTGAGTTTGTCATATATAGCCTTTATTTTGTTGAGGTATGTTTCCTCTATTCCCACTTTGCTAAGAGATTTACCATAAATGGATACTGGATTTTATCAAATTATTTATCAGCATCTATTGATATGATAATATGTTTTTTAACCTTCAATTTTTTATGTGGTGTATCACATTTATTGATATGCAGATATTGTACCAAACTTGCATCCCTAAAATAAATCCCACTTGATCGTGGTGTATGATTTTTTTAATGTATTTCTGGGTCCAGTTTGCTAGATTTTTTTTTCTTTCTTTATAGTGTTTTTATCTGATTTTTGAATTAAGATAATGCTGGCCTTGCAAAATGAGCTTGGAAGTTTTCTCTCATCTTGAAATTTTGGGAATACTTTGAGAAGAATAGATGCTAGTTCTATTTTGAATGTTTGGCAAAATTCACCTGTAAAGCCATCCAGTCCTGGACTTCTGTTTGTTGGAAGTTTTTAAATTAATACTTCAATTTTATTTGTTGTAATCAGTATATTCAGATTTTCTGATCCTTCCTGATTTAGTTTTGGAAAAATGTATGTTTCTAGAAATTTATCCACTTCTTCCAGATTGTCCAATTTGTTGGCATACAGTTCTTCATAATATTTTCTTACAATCCTTTGTATGTCCTTGGTGTCTGTTTTTACTTCTCCTCCTTCATTTCTGAGTTTATTTATTTATTTTTTCGTTCTTATTTTTTTTTTTTCTTCTTGATAAGTCAGACTAAAGGTTTGTCATTCTTGTTTATCTTTTCAAATAACATTCTCTTGGTTTCATGGGTCTTTTCTATTGTTTTTAAAATTCTATTTTGTTTATTTCTGCTTTGATCTTTATTATTCCCTTCATTCTACTCATTTTGGGCTTTGTTTGCTGTTCTTTTCAAGTTCTTTTAAGTGTAAAGTTAAATTGTTTATTTGATATTTTTCTTGTTTCTTGAGGTTTTGTTTTATATTTTTATTTTATTTTTATTTTTTCTTTATTTATTTTAGAGAGAGAGGGAGAGGGAGAGAAAGAAACATCGATGAGAGAGAACATCTATTGGCTGCTTCCTGCATGCCCCTCCACTGGGGATTTGGCCCACAACATGGGCATGTGCCCTGACCAGGAATCGAACCAGTGGCCTCTTGGTGCATGGGTTGATGCTCAACCACTGAGCCATACCGGCCGGGCTTGAGGTTGCTTTATAATGTTATAATTTCCCCTGAGAATTTTCAGCAGGATTTCTTTTTGATGGCTCCACAGGGAAACTGAAGGGGCAATGCTGATGACTCTCTGAAACAAATATATTTTGTAATTCATCCCTTTAAGTCAGTGTGCATCTTTCATTTTGATGTAGGTCAATTGTAGAAAGCATATATGTGGGTGTTACTTTTCTTACCCATTCAGCTACCTTATATATTTTGATTAATGAATGTAAGACATTTACATTTATTTATTTATTTATTTATTTATTTTTTATAATTTATTTTATTATTAATTTGTTTTTGTTACAGATGTTTTTCCTTTTTTTCCCCCATTGACACCCTCCTCCCCCCCCTTCTCCTCCTCCCCATCCCTGTTGTCCATGTCCATTGGTTATGCACCCATGCACATAGGCTCTGTGATTTATCTCTTTCCCCCGCCTCCCCCCCTCCTCTGAGGCCCGTCATCCCATACTCCACCCTCCATGTCTCTGGGTCAATTTCGTTGTTCAGTTTGCTCAGTTCTCCTGTGTGTTGCCGGCTTCCCCCGTGGTGGGGGCGGGTCGCCCGGCTCCCCTGCTCCGCCTGGGTTCCCCCGTGGTGGGGGGGGTCGCCCGGCTCCCTCGCTCCTGGGTTCCTCCGTGGTGGGGGGGTAACTCAGCTTCCGCAGGCGCCCCTGGCTGCAGGATCTCGTTTCCTTTCAGGCGACAAGGAGGGTCCTGGAGGGCAGTACGCTGTCTCCATTCTGCTGCTTCTTTAATTTCGTAGTTGCAGGGCTTCCATTCAGCTTGATTTCATGCGGTCTTTAAGTGATAGTTATTCTGTGATTTAGTTGTAACTTTGATGTGGTTGTGGGAGGACGCGATTCCGCGTCCACCTAGGCCGCCATCTTGACCGGAAGTCCTAAACTATTCTTTATTTCAGTTAGTGCCTCCTTCATTTCTAACTGTGTATCCATCATTTCTGACTGGTCCCTTTTTATGCTCTTGAGGCCCTCACTAAGTTCACTGAGGTTCTCACTAAGTCCATTGAGCACCCTTATAAGCAGTATTTTGAACTCTGCATCTGTTAGGTTGCTTAACTCCATTTTACTTAGTTCTTTTCCTGGAGTTTTGTCTGTTCTTTCATTTGGGACCTGTTTCTTTGTCTCCTCATTTTGGCTGCCTCCCTGTGTTTGTTTGTATGTATTACTTAGTGAGAGGTGTGGGGCTAGCTGAGACCAGATGGTGCTTGTTTGAAAGAATTTAGGAAAAGCTGAAGCAGGATCCAAGACAGGCCAATCCTATGGTAAAGCAACTGGCAATAGCTTGGGTGGGCCTGGAAGTTGGGTGGGGCGGGGCCTCAGGGAATCACCAGGGCGGGGCCAACTGTGTGAGCCAGGTTGCTGGAGTCCCAGAAATGGCGGGGTCTACCGCCCCAGGGAAGGGCTCACCAAAGGAACAAAAGCCTCTGATAGCACGTCTGTCCAGGTCTGTCCAGGAGAAAGCTGCCTCTCCAGCCTCGCGCCAATGCCAAACAGCTCAGTTCTTCCCCATGTGATTCTGGTGCCTTTCAGGCTGCCTCCCCCGCGCTGGAGCCCGGAGGGAGCGAGTCCGAGTAAGTCTGTGCACGGGCCCTTTAAGAGGAGCTGCCGGGGGCTCCAGCCGCCTCAGCCTCAGTTCCCGCTGGTTTCTCCAGCCAGAACTTATGGGGACTTCTCTTCCTGGCACTGGAACCCTGAGCTGTGCGCCTGGTGTGGGACGGGGACCCCTCAGTCCTCAGGGAGGACCTTCCCAGCTGAGGTGTCCTCCTAATTTTTATCCGCCACACGTGGGTGTGGGACCAGCCCGTCATGCCTCCACCCTCCTACCCGTCTCGATGTGGCTTCTTCTTTAATTTCGTAGTTGTCAGACTTCCATTCAGCTTGATTTCAGGTGGTTTTGAATGATGGTTGTTCTGTAGTTTAGTTGTAACTTTGATGTGGTTGTGGGAGGACGCGATACTGCGTCTACCTACGCCGCCATCTTGACCGGAAGTCAAGACATTTACATTTAAATTGATTATTGAAAGGTACATAGTTATTGCATTTCATTCTTTTATCTATTTTTTTTTTCATTCTTCTTAAATAAAACCCTTTAGAATTTCATGTAATACTGGTCTTATGGTAATGAACTCCTTTAGCTTTTACTTGTCTGGGTAGCTTTTTATTTCACCTTCAATTTTAAATGATAGCCTACCTGGTAAAGTAGACTTACTTGTATGTGTTTGCTTTTCATCACTGTTTTTTAATCCCTTCTAGCCTGAAATGTTTATGTTGAGAAATCAGCTGACAGTCTTATGGGAGCTCCCTTGTAGCTAACTGACTGTCTTTCTTCTTTCTAGTATATCCTTCATTTCAGATATTATATTCTTCATTTTTTAAAAATTGTTTCTATATCTTTTTTCATGCAGTTCTAGTTCTCACTACATTCTGTGAGCATCCTTATAACCACTTCTTTAAATTCTATATCTGATAAATTGCTTGCATTCATTTCATTTAACTCTTTTATTCTGGAGATTTCTCCTTTTTTTTGTTTTTGTTTTTTGTGGGTTTTTTTTTTTTCCATTTTAGGGGCATATTTCTTTGTCTCCTAATTTGGTACCCCTTTGTGTTTGTTTTTATGTATTATGTAGATCTGCTATGACTCCAGTCTTTGTATGGTGGACTTATGTAATCAATGTCCTGTTGGATACAGTGGTGCAATCTCTGTGATCACCTGAGATGGGTGCTCCAGGGATGTTTCTTGTGTGGGTTAAATGGGCCCTCCTGTTGTAATTGAGTCTTGGTTGCTTTTGGCCCATTGGTGTGTGGGGTCAACCCTCAGGCTGGTTGATTGTATCTGATCATGGTACACAAGCTGCTGTGCAGATGTTGACCACATGAAGTGGGATTCACTTCAGTAGAATATGGTGCCTGCAGAGATCTTTTTCGAATTGCTACTTGTGAAGCTTATTGGATCCTGCTCTAATGTTGTCTGAAGCAAGCAACTGGGTGTGTTGGTTTTTGGGCCTCTTGGAAGGGACTCTGGTGCAGGCCAATGTGAGACATGTCTGTGACATTGCCTGGGCAACCTGTTTAGAGTTACAAAGTAATCTACAGTTTGTGGCTACCTCTGCTGTGTCTGGGTGTGTGTGGGAAGGACCAAGCTGCACACCAAGACTCACTTTTACCAGCACTAGCCCTTGGGGCAGGTCAACAAAAGTCCCATGGCACTCTGAGATTCACTTCCTCCTTTCTCCACCTACCAGCTGCCTATTAGGCTGAGACACTGAAAGAGTTGTATGAGGTAAGTTCTTAGTGACTCACTAGATAGTGGTGAATGGTGTTTACCAAACTGATACAGGTTTAAGCTTTGTGCCATTGCTGGGTCTGAGGCCACTCAGCAAATGACCCAGGATATACCATGTCTAGCTGACACCTACTGGGTGCTCAAACAATTTTTTGGTGAGGTGGGGTTTCAAGAAATTGTCAGGGTGAGGTCAGCCAAGTTTATCAGGCCCCAAAAGACCAAAATTTGACTGTATGAAGAGAGGATTCTGTACCACTAAAATGTACGAGGGAAAGATGGTCTCTGTTCTAAGGCCACACAACTTAGTCTATTCCTGATTTTGCCAGGAGCCCAATCTCTGCAGGGTGGGGCTTCCAGGAGTTGGAAGATTGGGGCTAGTGGATCTCCTGTGAAAGGAGGAGTAGGTCAAGCTTGGAGCAAGGTGAGAGAGGGGAGTGGCCCCCACCCCAGATTCTTCCTAGATCTCAGCAGGGCAGAGCTACCAGGAGTTAGGAGGGTAAGGCCACTGGGAGCCCAGAGAGTAGATCTACAGTGAAACAGGGGCACCAGTCAGGTTCACAGGTAGGTGGAGGGAATGACTTCCATCCCCAAACCACAAGACTTTGTCACTGAAACCTCCTGAGTTGACCTAGACTTCTATATCCCTGCCGAGGCATCTGAGTCCTCAGGAGGATGTGAGGTTGTCAGGGAGGATGACAAGGAGTCCAGAGTGTGGGGCTATTGCATTTCCCCAGGCTGATTCCATAAGAAAAGGAGTGGTCTATTCAAGAAAGATAGTTTTTGAGGTGTGGAAGAGGGACTCAGCACACGAGTCAAGTCAGAATCTCAGACTCACCCGTGTGAACAAATCAGCACTTTTCATGTCTCTGCACTTTCTACCAGTCTCTGTGGCTTCTTCCGTAAATCCTTGGTTATAAGACTTCTGTTCATCTAGTCTTCTGTTGGTTATTCAGGTTGATTGCTCTGTATTTTAGTTGTAATTCCAATTTGTCTTGGTAAGAAGTAAGTGTAATCCACCTACTCCACTGCCATCTTGGATCCTTAGTAGTTTATTTAATTAATTGGTCTTTGCTTATAAATAGCACTAGAATATTCATCTTTGGGCTTCAGTATTCCACTGTGATTGGTAATTCTAGGTAAGTGCTACCTGCTTAATGTCTGGTTTGGCAGCAGGCTATAGTTTGCCAGGCAACACACATGTGCTTATCAGCACAAAGACAAGCCCGAGCTGATAAGGAATTTCTTCACATTTCTACTAAAGGACACTGTCTGTTTTGATGGAAGCTAGACCAAGTTTTATTTTAATATTTATATAATGAATTATATGTAAAAATCTGAATCGAATGATGTTTACTTCAATTTAATCCAGTAATATTTGGGATTGGCAATTTGAAGAGTGTTTCTGCTAGACTACCTCACTAATCTCACTAATCAGCATTAACCTGACTACAGAGTCATTACTTATGAATGTGTTATTTAAAAAATTTTAATTTAATTTAATTAATTTATTTTTGTTACAGATATTTCTTCTTTTCCCCCACTGACACTCTCTATGTTTTCCATAGTGGCTGCACCGGTCCGCATTCCCACCAGCAGTGTACTACAGTCCCTTTTTATCCACACCCTCGCCAGCACTTGTTTGATGATTTGTTGATGGCAGCCATTCTGGCAAGTGGGAAGTGATACCTCATAGATGTTTTAATTTGCATCTCTCTGATGATTAGTGACATTGAGCATTTTTTCATATGTCTCTTGGCCATTTGTATGTCCTTTTTAGAGAGGTGTCTATTTAGGTCCTCAGCCCATTGTTCAATTGGATTCTTTGTCTTCCTTTTGTTGAGTTGTATGAGTACTCTACATGTTTTGGAAATTAACCCCTTACCTGATGTATCATTGGCAATTCTGCTCTCCCATATAGTGGGTTCCCTTTCCATTTTGATGGTTGTTTCTTTTGCTGTGCAGAAGCTTTTTAGTTTGATGTAATCCCATGTATTATTTTTTTCCTTTATTTCTCTTGCCTTAGGTGTTGTATCAGTGAAAATTCTGCTGCTCTGGAAATATTTCAAGTGTCCATCAATATATGAGTAGATTAAAAAGCTGTAGTACATATACACAATGGAATACTACACAACTGTAAGAGGGAAAGATCTCTTTTTATTTTTTTCTTCTTTATTGATTTTAGAGAGAAAGGAATTGAGAGGGAGAGAGAGAAACATCAATGAAAGAGAACATTGATTGGCTGCCTCCTGCATGCCCTCTACTGGGGATTTGGCCCACAGCTTGGGCATGTGCCCTGACCAGGAATCATACTGGAGACCTCTTAGTGCATGGGTCAACGCTCAACCACTGACCCACACCGGCTGGACAGAAAGAAAGATCGCTTATCCTTTGAGATGATGTGGCAGGACCTGGAGAGTATTATGCTAAGTGAAATAAGCCAGTCAGAGAAAGACAAGTATCACATGATCTCACTTATTTGTGGAATATAATGAACAATGTAAGTTGATGAATAAAATAGACCCAGAGACATAGAAGTAGGGTTCAGACTGACAAATTTCAGAGGAGGTGGTGAGGGGGAGGGAAGAGATAAACTAAAGAACTTATGCATATAATGTTGTTCTGCAATAATTGCTTTTTTGGATGCAGCTTATTATTGGGTTTTGGGTTGAACAAATGAAGGATGAGAAACATAGAATCCTATGATTTCGAAATAATCTAGTTTATGCTACTAATATTAAGTGCTTAACAATTTCTCTAATTTCTATCACAAATGAACATCACAAATTCAAAAGAAACAAAGCACACAAAAAGGAAAGATGAGAGGTCTTTGCTGTTCTGAAGTCAGTATGACTATTTTAGTTACATCCAGATGGTCCCGCGTCCCAAGAGGTTATCTATAAAATTGTCTTATGATCCCCACCCTTCTTCATTCCAGAAAGAAGTCTCATGTTATATGATACAGTCTAGCAATTGAAAGTGAAATCATGTGAGAGGAGAGGAAAAACATTTCATCCAGATCTCCACAAAATTCCAGTGAGCTCAAGCCTCTTCTTTTTCTACATATCAGTATTCTAGATTGGAAATGGAGCTGTATCAACAAATTAGGAAGAGAATATAGTAACAACATAGATGGATTTTAAAAACTTACTATACAATGAAAATCACACCATTATATATAAATAAAGAAAATGTGCCCTGGCCGGTTTGGCTCAGCGGTTGGAGCGTCAGCCTGCGGTCCAGAGAGACCCGGGTTCAGTTTCCGCTAAGGGCATGTACTTCGGTTGCAGTTTGTCCCTGGCCCTGGTTGGTTGTGCGGGTGGCAGCCACTCGATGTGTCACTTTCACATCGATGTTTCTCTCTCTCTCTCTTCCTCTCTCTCCCTCCCACTCTATCTGAATAAAAAATGAAAAAATGTCCTCAGGTGAGGATAAAAAAAAAAAGAAAATGGAAACCTTTTATGCCTCACTTGAATGATGGGGACTCACAAACTAAAAATATGGTTATGACCATTTAAAGTTATAGTTAAAAATGTCATTTTAAATGAGGTAGTCTTGGGCAAAGACTCAACTCAGCTGCTTTACAACTTGTGTAATATTGGACATTTTAGTTAATCTGTGTAAACCTTCATGTCCTTCCAATGCTAAAAATTTATTGAGAGTTTACAATGTACCAGACACTGTTTTATAGTTGCTACATGCTACCTCATTTAACTCCCAAAATATCCTTTGAGGTAATGCCTACATTATTATTTTACATTTTACAAATAATAAAAAAAACACAAAAATTAAAAATTTACTATTATTTAAATATTTAGCAAACTCTTATGCTATGTGCTATACCTTCTTCTATGCACTTCAGGAATATTAATTCATAAGGTCTGTATTATATAGAAGCTACTATTTTAATCCTTATTTTACAGATGAAGAACTGAGATACACACAAGTTAAGTAACTTGCCCCAAGTCACAGTCAATAAGTGGTAGAACAGGGATTAAACCCACTCAGCATAATTCCAGAATGCACTGGAAAACCACTAGATATTGCCACCTTTGGGTTTCTATGAAGATTGAATGGCATCATGATAAGCACAATAAAATATTAACTATTATTATTATTCTGTGTTTATTCTGAAGATTATGTAAACTTTCACCTAGGATCTTGATAAATCAGAGATGATAATGATGTTGAGAACACAGAAATTGAGTATGTTTTTAAACCCTCTTTTCTTTCACTGGGCAATTTTGAAAATTAACAGGAAGGCTAGTGGGCTGGAACAGAGTGAACAAGGAGAGGAACAGAAAATGAGGTCAGACAACTATCCAATGATATATAATTTTGTAAATCATTATAAAGACTGATTTTTGTTTTTAATGAGATGAAAAGCCATTGGCAAATTTTGAGCAAACTAATAAAATGATGTGACTTAAACATTTTAATGGGATCGGTCTGAGCTGTGTTGAGAAAAGAACTGCGGGGGAGCAAGGGCACAAGCATGAGGCACTATTATTTCAGGAGGCTGAGGCAGGTTATGTAAATTGCCTAGAGTCTGTCAAAGAGTCAGTAGTCATTAAACAAGGTTTTCAACTCAGACCAGCTCGTGTTAACATACATGAAACTGAATGGAAGAATGATGAAGACCGTAGGTAGGCTTTTAGGTCTTCTTATTTGATTGAGATACAAAGTGTGGTATTTTTCTGAGAACCTTTGTGTAGAAAAAGAATTATCTTGTACAATTAAAATTTTGATTTTCTTAACAATCTAATTATTTGTGAAAGATCTATGATAGCTAATACCAATTTTGATCCCACATCTATTTGTAACCAGGTACTATTTCACAACCCATATCTCTTTAATATGTGTTTTTCACCAGATAATTTTTATAGCTATAAAAATTAGTGCTGTGTTTTATATCAAGATATAACGATTTTGCTGTAAGAGCTATTTTCTTTATGATTCCTTGATGGTATTATTCTATATGAACAACCAGGGCAAAAACTATCTATTACATAACCTAATGTCTGGCATACAAAAGCAGAAACTATGCATCACTTAATATCTGTTTAGTAAATACTGTATTAGCTAAACAAATTAACACATGTCACTAAAAACTTGTCTGAGTCCTCTAAATTTAGTCAAATTTCCTAAGAATCTGCACTGATAACTATACTTAGTTACTATGTAAAAGGTTGATATTATATTCTTAGTAAGGGAGATGATACGAGGGATTCTAGCAGTTAAGTATTATACCATAGCCTGAGGACTGGAGGAGCACCCAAATTCTTAAAAGCATTGACAAAAGTAATATATGATTGTATAAGTGAAGGTAATTAACACTAGTTGTGGTAACTACCAAATATCAGTGACTTGAATACAATTTTCAATTCCAAAACAATTTCCAATTTCAAGGGTCTTGAACCTAGAAAATAAAATTTAGTTTTTCTCTAACCTCATAGGTCTGATAATGGACTAAATGATTTTCAGTGGCAGCTGTCTTGCCAGCTATGACTCAGTCACCCAAGCTTCTTCCATCTTGTTGCCCCATCAGTCCCTGGGGTTGCTATACAGTTCTTTGTTGGATTATCTGCATTTAGCTTACCAGTGAGTAAAAAGAGAAAAATGTGAAAGTTCTTGTGAGACTTTTAGCAGGCTAAGTCTGAAAGGAGGATATTCCATGAGTTATTCCACTGAACTTGGTTACATGAATAGCTTAGTTGAAAGGGATCTGGAAATTTGGATAGTGAGCCAAATTCCTAGGAGACTGAAGAGGCAGAGAATTGAGTTTACTTTCCATGTTAATGTCCTGATAAAGCTGGCCAATTGTTAATATATTGAAATACTTTTATACTACTTGGTAAATAGTTATTATGACTTGAGCATGTTGGTGATTGGATAAAGGTATCCTTTCTTATATACATTCAAATACTTATGTACTTCAACAAAATTTACCTAAACATTAAAACAAATAAAGAAGAATAATATGATAAAATATTGGTGGCAGAAAAAGTAATAATTGGACACAAATGAGAGACCTTGAAAGTTGTAAATGAAATTTTACATGGGTACTTACTTAAATTATTTGAAGGGCCTATTTATTTAACTTTCCAGTTCCAGCTCAAAATGGCGTTTTTTTTAAAGTCTTCATTAACACTTCCCTTTTTATAGACAATATTCATCACTCTTTTTATCTGTGTTCCCAGAGAATTTGATATGTATCTAACGAGTATCAGCTTGTCTAAATAACATTTAAACTATTTAAGGCCTCACTTTATTAAATTTCTGTGTTTATGTGTAAACTACTGAGGACACAGTAAATACTTTTGTTCAGAGTGGATAGTTAATGAATCTTCAAAATGTGCATAAACATTCATGCTGTGTTCTGTTAAAATCCTTCAGGGAATTCCCACTGTTCTTAAGACAAAGTCCTACAAAAGGTGGAAAAGACCCTTCATGAACTTGTCCATACCTAATTATCTATCTTCATGTATACTTTATGACTCAGCCATAATAAACTTCTATAAATGCCTTAAAAGACTGAAAATTTATGACCTCTGGACTTTTACAACTGAGTTTATCTCTGCTTGGAATTCCTCCCATCCCTTTTCACTTGGCTAAATCCTACTCAATTTTTTTTCCCCAATTTTTTTTCCTTTATTGATTGTAGGGAGAGAGGAGTGAGAGGGATAGAAAGATAGAAACATCGATGAGAGAGAAGTTTGATTGGCCGCCTCCTGCATGCTCCCCAGTGGGGATTTGGCCCACAACCTGGGCATTTGTCCTGACTGTGAATTGAACCAGTGACCTCTTGGTGCATGGGTCAATGTTCAACTACTGAGCCACACTGGCTGGACCCTACTCAATATTTTAACTCAGTCAGATAGTCATTAGAAACCCCCACCTTGAGTATCTTACACTTAAAAAGATTCCTGCTATCTTCTTGTATATCAATTGGTACTTTACAATAATACCTGCTGTTTATTATAAATGCTCAGTTAATTGTCTCTTTCCCATTTGACTATGTTTTCCATAAGAGGGGCATCATTTCTATTGAAAATTACAATATCTCCAATACCTAAACCAATGCTTCGCATATGGTACTAAATAAATATCTGTTGGATGAATGAGTAAAAAAATGTCCTTTTGAATTAATTAGGATTGGTTCAGTCAACTAAGAGCCAACTATTAACTAAGTGCAGTCCTTCTAAATCTAGAATTTAATTATTCTGTTTATTTTTCTGAAAACTGCTCTACACCACTACTTATAAGGGTAACACATCAAAATTGACCTCATCACTTCCTATGCACAAAACTCCCACTACCATGAAACACACAATCACCAACACTCCCCACACATATACACCTACAATCATTTAAATCTGCTTTCTCTCCCTATATCCCTACTTCATCACTTCTGCAGTAACTCAAGCTGAAAAATCTCAGAATCTTTTTTAACCATTTCCTCAGATCTCATTAGTCACTAAACCCCATCGATTGGACCCATGAAAGATATCTTGAATCCATCCTATTCTTTCCAGTCCTACTGCTACTCCCATAGTTCACTTTTCATTACTTGTCACCTAATCTAATTCAATAGCTTCCTAGGGTGGCTCTTCACTTTCATTCTCTCCCTCTTCCAATCTACTTTACACTTTGCAGCTAGAGTAATTGACCCAAAGGTCAATTTATTCCCCTACTCAGAAACCTTCAGTAACTCCCCATTTTTAACCAAAAAGAGCAGGAAACCTTCAGCCTGGCATTCAAAAACCCATATAATTTGGCCCTAATTTATCTTATATTTTCCAGTCTTAATTAATAGTACTCCTTCTCATTGTAGCCAAACTGGTTTTATTTTTATTCCTGGAACTTATCTTACACTTTCTTACTTTTATGTTTTAGTCATTTTTTTTCTTTTCTGCTAAGTCTGATCTGTCTTTCTTCCTAAAAACCTGCTGTCTTATGTTACCTTTCTTTGTAGGGTGCTTAAAGTCACACCATGTGGATGTTTCAAAAATGGAATGAATAGAGTTCTGAGGTTAAGTAATTCACTTCTGAATATCTTGGTTATACTGTTCCTCAATTATTGCTTTTACTTTTTATAAGTCCTCTCTTTTTCCCATATTCATCATATATTTTATTATTTTTCTAATCTCATTCAGGAGCTGTTGTGTCTCTTCTTTCTATTTCTCTTCACTCTTTTGTTTCTTTTCTTTATTAAATTTGTCATAATATAAATGGCTGGAGTTACTGTATTATAGTCCATTAATGGTCTTCCTTAATAAAACTGTATGTTTAAATTTTAATAGACTATTACACCTCCATTTTTAATTGTTTTATGATTTGGAAGACTCAAGAGATTATTTTTAAATTCCATGAATTTGTGCAGGAGACAGCATTAATGCTTACGATATAGAATAGCTGATAAAGTCATCTCATACACTATTTGCTGTAATCTTTTCTTTTTTTTTTTTCAACTTCAGTTGTTTAGATTTTACCAAAAGAGACTGTTGTAAAATATAACCATCAGTTAATATTATGCATAGTTTAAATGTTTTAAACAAAATTTGGTCAAAATGTTAAAACTGAAGTGAATTTCTATTTTTTGCCCTCAGGAACTAAATGGATCAGACATGACTTCCTATTAATCAACTAGAAAACTCAATAAACTATATGAAATAATTGTTCTCAGACACTAGACTGCTGATAACCCAGGCCTATGATAATTCAAGAAAAATTTATTGCATTCTATAATTTTCCTGACTTTCAGTTTAAAAGCATAATCTGGGAGGGGGAACTCAAATTATGGCAACCCTATAGTATTGAAGAGACAAAAATCAGAGATCAGCAAAGCTGAACTGGCTGGAATCTGTAGGGCAAAATATCATAGAGGAGGGAACTATGCAAATCAATGGTTGGATAAAGTTGCCTAGAAGTTCCTTTTTTTTTCTGAATTCTAAGTTGCACATGTGTTATTAGGAGATGGCTTGAGGTTGAGCAAAAACTATTAAGAATATAACTGTCATTGGGAATTATGAACTGAATAGTTCCAAAAGCTTACAGGGCTGGGGTAAACTAAAGTGGAGGTACCTCAATGAACAACCAGGATTTTGGTAAATACCCCAGATAGTCAATATTTAGTTAGAAAGGCTAAACTAGCATTAGAATACAGTTAAAAAAACTACACTATACCTGTCATATGAAAACTTAAAAATAAGTCTTAAAAAGATCAAACTGATTGATAAGATAACTTATTTTTTATATAATTCCCAATATACTTTAAAGAAAACAACCCAGAAAATCAATAGTATAATATTTACAATGTCTAGCATCTAATAAAAAATTACCAGACATGTGAAGAAGCAAGAAAATATGACCAATATCAAAGGGAAAACCATTTTTAAAAAGACTCTGAATCAACATAGATGATGGAATTAGTAGACTAGGACTTTAAATTAACTGGTATAAATATATTCAAGAATTTAAGTGAAAACATGAATATTAAGGGCAGTGGAATGGAAGATATGAAAAATTGGAGCTTAACCCAAAATCAAAACATAATATCTGAAATAAAATATTCAGTGGACATGCAGCAGATGAGCTAGTTCAAAGTCTGTTGAACATGAAGACATAATAAGATAAATTATAATAAACGAAGCACAGAACATAAAAGGTAAAACATGAACAGTCTCAGTGAACTTAGAACAATATTAAGCAAAAATTGAAAAAAATAATATCCAACTATTTAATAATTTGATACAATCAATAAATTTACAAAAAAACTAAATAAAATACCAAATTAAATAAACAAAAAATCTAAACCACAGTACATAATAATCAAAATACTAAAAACCAGTAATGAAGAAACTTCATTACTCTTACAAAAGATATGTTTTACAAAGATATCTCTTACAAAACAATATAAGTTAGAAGATAATGCAATGTGACATTATTAATGTGCTAAAATGAAAAGAAAAGTAGCAAACTGGAATTCTATGACTAGTGAATGTCATTCAAAGTAAAGGTAAAAGAAAGACAGTTTTCAGCCAGACAAAGCCATGAAAAATAAAACCAACAGACATCCATTACCCCAAAAGATAAAGGAAGTTTTTTAGTTGAAAGGAAATAATCCAAATGGAATCTTGAATCAATAAATGATCTAGCCCTGGCCGGTTTGGCTCAGTGGTTAGAGCTTCGGCCCACGGACCGGAGAGTCCCGGGTTCAGTTCCCGCTAAGGGCACGTACCTCGGTTGCAGTTTGTCCCTGGCCCCGGTTGGGGTTGTGTGGGTGGCAACCACTGGAATTGTCTATCTCGCATCAATGTTTCTCTCTCTCACTTCCTCCTTCCCACTCTATCTAAAGATAAATGCAAAAAAAAAAAAAAAAAAAAAAAAAAAGTGTCCTCTGATGAGGATAAAAAAATAATAAATAAATAAATGATCTAAAGGTACATTTTGATCCACACTAAGGAAATTAAGTTTTCCAGAAATGATAAATATCTTGGAAAATATTTAAAAAGTTATGTTTTTCTCTCATTTTAAATTAGTTTAAAGATAGACTGTTTATAAAAAAAATACCAATGTATCTGAGGCAATAATATACAGAATATTAAAACATAGAACAAACAGCAAAAGCACAAAAGAGAGGGGGGTTAAATAGTAAGAGTTTTATATTATATGTTAAATGATATAATATATTTGAAGATAGACTCTAAATAAAGGAAAATAATGAAAATAAAATAGCATACTAAAAATAGTCAGTTGATTAAAATGCATGAATGGATGAAAAAAATAAGTAAAGAACAGAAAGACCTATAGAAAACAAATAACAACATTGTAGCCTTAAGTTCAGTCTAAGTACATTAATAATTACATTAACTGTGAATGGTCTAAAAATCTGAGTTAAAAATCAAGACGCGATTTTACAATGTCCATAAGAAACTCAATTTAAATATAAAGACAGTTTAAAAAGTGTGAAAAAGCATAAAACATCAAAACACTGATCATAAGAGAACTTGAGTGGTTATATTAATATCAAAGTACAATCAGAACTGGAAATATTTTCAGACATAAAGATCTTATGTAATGACAATGGGTCAGTTCAGCTGGAAGATATAATGCCAAATATGTATGTATTTGTGGTAAACAGCCTCAAAGATAGCCTTGTCCCCATAATGTCTGCTTCTGAATATTCATATCTTCTTACAGTTTATTTAAACCAAAAACGTAAGGTAGACATGCTGTAATTTCTGATACTAGGTAATAAATGGTTTCTGAAAATATCCAAATATTATTATATTAAAATTTCAGGGAAATTAAAAAAAATTTTAAACTAACTAGAAAAGTAAATAAAACATATTATTTGTGATATTTAGATAAAGTAATGCTTATAGGGAAATTTAAAAACTTAAATGCTTACTTTAAAAAAAGATGTTGAAAATTAACAAGTTAGCCTGGCTGGTGTGGCTCAGTGGTTGAGCATCGACCCATGCATCAAGAGGTCGTCGGTTCAGTTCCCCGTCAGGGCACATGCCCAGGTTGTGGGCCAAATCCCCAGTGGGAGGCATGCAGGAGGCAGCTAATCGATGTTCTCTCTCATCGATGTTTCCATCTCTCCCTCTCCCTTCCTCTCTCTCTAAAAACAATAAGGAAAAAAAATTAATCAAGGTGGGGTTGGGGGATTAAATTTAACTTATGATAAATATAAGACAGTAAAAATAAAATAAGAGTGGAACACAATGACGTTTTAAAAAAATAGCTAGCATTGATTAAACTAAAGCTGTGTCTTTAAAATAGTCCATAAAATGTATGTACATATAGTTAGACTCACTAAGAAAAATATTAATAAAACAAATGGTTCATATTAGAAATGTAACAGAAGATATTACTACAGATGATACACAAATCATAAGCATAACAGGTAATATTATGAACCACTTTAAACCAAGAAATTTGGCAATTTATAACCAAATGGACAAATCGTTTCTAAACACAAATTGAAATAAAAAGAATTAGAAAACTGGAATAGCTTTATACCTACTAAATAAATTGAATTCACAATTTAAAATATGTCACTGAGAAATATCATGCCTAGAAGGCTTTATTGGTATCTTCTACGAAACATTTCACCCTAATATTCTGATAGCAAAATCAGACCAAAACCAAAACAAAGCAATAATAAATAAATAAATAAATAAATAAATAAATAAATAAATAAATAAGAAAGTTAAAGACTTATAGTTTTTATAAACATAGATGCCAAAATCCTTAACAAAATATTTGCCAACTGCATCCAGCATTACAGTAAAATAAATATATATCATGACCAAGTGGGTTTTATTCCAGGTACGTGACTTTGTTTATCCTTCAAAAATATATTAATAAAAATCACCATATTAACAGTGTGAAGGAGAAAAGCCATAATCACAGTAGTTGTAGAAAATGCATTTGATGATATTTAACATCCACAAATTAAAAATTAGTTAGAAAAAGAAAGTAATTCTTTAAAACTGATACAGTATCTACTGAAAACCTCCACTTACACTTATAATGGACTGAAAAACAGAGAATGAATTCTCCTTAAGATAAAGAGTGAAGTAAAGATGCCCACTCTTGCCTCAACATTGTGTGAGTGACGCTTGCCATTGAAATAAGCTGAGAAAAAGATACAAGGCATAAATATTGAGAGAGGGGGAAGAAGCAAAATTGTCTTTATTTACAGATTTATTTTCTACAATTAAAGAATCTAGGAAAAAATAATAAGAAAGAAATTTATCAAAGTTGTATCATACAAAATCATGATATAAAAGTCAATTATATCTGTTTACACTAGAAGTAAACAATTGAAAATTGAATATCAAAAATACCATTTATAATAATATTGAAAACATAAAATATGGGGTGTCCTCAAAAAAGACCCCGAATAGCCACAGCAATCTTGAAAAAGAAGGACAAAGTAGGTGGGATCACAATACCGGATATCAGGTTATACTACAAAGCTACTGTAATCAAAACAGCCAGAATGTGCCCTGACATGGCCAAAATAACAGAGTGTTTCTCTATTTTGTATTAGAGCTTGAATGTCTCTAAACATCTGTTGTACAATAGAATTTTGAGTTCCTATGAAGGCTACAGTCTCAATAACCCTCAATGCTCGAACCACATATTGACTATCTGAGTACACATTCAACCTGTCATGAGGAAATTGTAGCAGTACTTCCTTTACAGCTGCTAATTCCACCTCCTGGGTGGATCAGAGCCCCGTTTGCCAACGTACAATAACTCCTTGTGTGCGATAAGCAGCAATGCCAGTAGAGGAACCATCAGTGAAGACAGTATAAGCTTCTGGCAAAGGGGAACTACTAGTACTTTTTGGAAAAACAAATTCATGCTTTGAGGCAAATTGCAACAATTTATCTGCAGGTAAATGATTATTGATCTGTCCCATAAAATCTGCTACAGCAATTCCCCATGAGTTGCTGTTTTCATAGAGCCATTGTATTTGTAACTTGGATATAGGAATACCATTCTTCTGGGGTTCAAGCCCAAATAGCTTTCTAGACTCCTCTCTTATAAGTTGGACCATCATGGCTAATTGTTCAGTAAAAGGAGTCAATACTTTAGAAGGAGAAACAGCAAAATGCAACCACAATAGTGGTTTATGCTGATACAGCACCCCTGTGGGTATATGAGCAGTAAGCAATACAAAGGCCTCTAGGGGTTGATCATAGTCCATATATGGTGATTGCTGGTCACATAAGGCCTTCTCCACCAACTGTAAAGCCTGCCGTGCTTCCTGAGTTAGTTCCCTGGGGGACACAGGAGAGCAATCCCCCTTCAACATATCAAACAGGGGTTTTAACTCTCCAGTTGTAATCCTTAAATAAGGCCTTATCTAATTAATATCTCCTAACAATTTTTGAAAATCATTCAAGGTTTTTAACTGATCTTTCCTAATCTCAATTTTTTGTGGATGAAAGGAATATTGATCTAAATGATAGCCCAAACAGGTTTATAAGGAGCATGTTTTTGCACCTTTTCTGGGGCAACAATCAATCCAAATTGCTTTAATCCAAATTGTAAATGATCATAGATTCTTAACAGTTTTCCTTCTTGTGGATGGGCTAACAAAATCTCATCCATATAATGTACTATATAAGCCTCTGGATAAGTTTCTCTGGTCTCTTTTAAAGCAGCAGCTACAAACTTTTGACATAAAGTAGGACTATTGGCCATGCCTTGGGGTAAAACTTTCCAATGAAACCTTTTCATAGGTTCCCTGAAGTTAACAGAAGGCACGCTAAAAGCAAATCTTTTGCAGTCCTCGGGATCCAAAGGGATAGTGTAAAAGCAATCTTTTAAATCTAAAATAATTTTATAAATCCCTGGAGGCAAGGCTGCAGGGGAGGGCAATCCAGGTTGCAAAGCTCCCATTAATTCCACAACAAATATTCCCCCCCACTTAAACAGGCCTTACTGATGCCTTTCCAATCATTAGGAGGTAGCACATCCTCAGCAATACCCTCCAATAGTGCTAGAGTAAATGGAGCAGTAGGTCCATACTGAGAACATGCACTTTTGAGCTCTTTCAGTTGTTTAAAAGGTATGGGCTGATGCGTTCTCACCCTCTGCCCATTTTGTTGTTGCTCAAAGACTGGGTACAGTCAAGAAAATTCCGGCAGGCCTTCAGCTTCTTTCCTCGCCTGCTTTACTGCCAATTGCAGTGGAGATAAATTTTTTCCCCAGTCCCCTTCATGCGAAGGAGAGGCAAATACCTTTAACGGTCTTGCAGCACACTCCCCTTGCACTAGAGCTATCATAGCCTCCTCCCGTGGCTCGGGATCCAACCCAGCAATAACAGATGGAGGTCGACCAGCGCAGGGCTCTGTTCGGAGAGGCAACTTTTGTGGCATTTCAACAGCACATTGTAATGCCTCTCAGGATTGCAGTAATTTTTCAATCTTTTCTTCCAGTTTCCTATTTTCCTCATCCTTTCTTTCCCCCTTTTCTTTCTTAGGCTGTTCTGCCATAACCATTAACCAGTCTCCCTCGTTATTACGGTAATGAGCAGCGGCATCATTCAGCTCTTCCTGATCTTGAGGAGACAATACATCATCACCTTCATCTATCGCTAAACCTTCTAAAGGAGCAGTAGGGTTTACTGGAGGGGGACGTTCAGTTGTCTGTCCTGCCTCCGTGTCCTCTTTTTCTGACTGCCATTTCTGTCCTTCTGTGTGGGGATTTAAACAATCTTTAACTAATGTCCAGAGTGAAAAAACATCTACTGGAACCTTCTGTGGTCCATGAACGCTATAAAAATTCTGTAATTGTTTTCCTACCTCAAGCCACGTTTCCAAATTTACAGTTCCCTCTTCTGGGAACCAAGGACAAACCTTTTCCACAAAAGACAGAAAGCGTAGGAGCTGCTCAGAGCTAACTTTAGTACCCCTGGCCTTTAGCATGTTTTTCAATACTTGTACAAATAACATCTTACTGCTACCCTGTCCCATGTTTCTCTCCCTACTGTACTCACCGCTCCTCCTATCCTTGCAGACACATCCTCTCTTTATCCAGCGGTGTCCTTCACCTTATCCTCGATTCTCAGGTCCCTGTTCGGGTGCCACTTGTCAATGCCAGCCGACGAGATTGAATGGTCCTGAGGGGGAGGGGGGTAAGGATTAAAGAAAAGACAGACAGACAAAAGCTGGGATCGGGAGGACTGCAGCTCAAGACTGCAGCCCCGAGTTTATTCTTACAGCTGATTTTATAAGATTCACAAACAATCCTCCTCAACTCCTGACCTTTGGAACTACCCTATTCCGGGAAGATGTACTTCTTTCTTGATGCACAAGATAATCATATCTTTGTGTATGTTGACTTGTTTAGGTTAAGTATTTATCTATACTTCCTCATACTGCTAAGCCTATTATTCTCTGTAACTAGCCAGGCAGTTAGCAAGGTATTCAGGTAAAAGGTCAGAGCAGGAGAGCAGACCCTAGCTCTCCTAGGCAGCTCTTTTCAGAGCAGATCCTAGGGCCAGGCAGCTCCCCACAAGTTTGGAAGTCTTCCTTCTTCTTGAATTTTTTGGAATAGTTTGAGGAGAATGGGTGTTAGTTCCTCTTTGAATGTTCAGTAAAACTGCCCCGTGAAGCCGTCTGGGCCTGGGCGTTTGTTTGCTGGGCGGTTATTGATTACATCTTCAATTTCCTTCATTGTTATTGGCCTGTTCAAGTTTTCTATCTCTTCCCAGTTCAGTTTTGGGAGACTGTGTGTTTCTATAAATTTGTCCATTTTGCTTAGATTGTCCAATTTGTTGGCATATAATTGTTCATAGTATTTGTTAATCCTTTGTATTTCTGTGGGGTCAGTTGTTACATCTCCTTTTTCATTTCTGATTTTGTGTATTTGGGTTCCCTCTCTTTGTTTCTTGGTGAGTCTAGCTAAGGGTCCATCAATCTTGTTTATCTTTTCAAAAAACCAGCTCTTTGTTTCATTGATCCTTTGAATTGTTTTTTTTGGTCTCCTTGTAATTTATTTCTGCTCTGATCTTTACTATTTCCTTCCTTCTACTTGCTCTGGGGTTTTCTTTCTTTTTTTTTTTTTTACTTTCTAGTTCTTTAAGTTGTGAGATTAGGTAGTCTATTAGAAATTTTTCTTCTTTCTTGAGGTGGGCCTGTAGTGCTATGAACTTCCCTCTCAGAACTGCTTTCACCACATAGATTTTGTGTTGTTGTGTGTTCATTTTCATTGGTTTCCAGGAAGTTGTTCATTTCTTCCTTGATCTCCATGGTAACCTATTCATTGTTCAATAACATGCTATTTAGCCTCCATGTCTTCAAATGTCTTTGCATGTTCTTGTTGCAGTCGATTTCTAGTTTCATGCCATTGTGGTCTGAGAAAATGCTTGATATGATTTCAATCTTCTTGAACTTGTAGAGACTTAGTTTGTGCCCTAACATGTGGTCTATCTTTGAGAATGTCCCATGTGCACTTGAGAAGAATGTGAATTCTGCAGTTTTGGGGTGAAATTCTCTGTAGATATCTATTAAATCCATTTGATCTAGTACTTCATTTAGAATCTCTGTTTCCTTGTTACTTTTTTGTCTAGAGGATCTATCCAGTGATGTCAGTGGGGTATTGAAGTCTCCTACTATGATTGTATTGCTGTCGATTTCTCCTTTGAAGTCCTCCAGAAGATTTTTAATATATTTTGGTGCTCCCATATTGGGTGCATATATGTTTACCAAGGTTATATCTTCCTGTTGGATTGACCCTTTCAATATTATGTAGTGGTCTTCTTTGTCTCTAGTTATGGCCTTCATTTTGAAATCTAATTTATCAGATATGAGTATTGCTACCCCAGCTTTTTTTTCCTTTCCGTTTGCTTGGAAGATTTTTTTCCATCCCTTTACTTTCAACCTATGTGAGTCTTTTGTTGTGAGGTGAGTCTCTTGTAAACAACATATATGTGAATCATGCTTTCTTATCCAGTCAGCTACTCTGTGTCTTTTTATCAGAGTGTTCAGTCCATTTACATTTAAGGTGATTATTGATATGTACTTATTTATTGCCATTTTTGTTCACTGTGCTTATATTTTTCTTCCTATTTCTTCTACTAATTACAACATTCCTTTTAACTTTTCTTGCAGTGCTGGTTTGGTGCTAATATATTCCCTTAGCCTTTTTTTTTGTCTGGGAAGCTCTTTAGTTGACCTTCTATTTTGAATGATAGCCTTGCTGGATACAGTAGTCTTGGATTCAGATCCTTGTTTTTCATGACCTTGATTACTTCATGCCATTCCCTTCTGGCCTATACTGTTTCTGTTGAGAAGTCAGCTGATAGCCTCATGGGGGTTCCTTTGTAGGTAACCTGTTGCTTATCTCTTGCTGCCTTTAGGATTCTCTCTTTGTCTTTAATTTTTGGCATTTTAATTATTATGTGTCTTGGTGTGGGCCTGTTTGGGTTCTTCTTATTTGGGGCTCTCTGTGCTTCTTGAACTTGAATGCCTTCTTCCTTCACCAAGTTAGGAAAGTTTTCTGTCACTATTTCTTCAAATATATTCTCTAACCCTTGCTCATTTTCTTCCTCTTCGGGGACTCCTATGATGAAAATGTTATTACATTTCCAGTTTTCCCAGAGTTCTCTTAAGCTATCTTCCTGTTTTTTAATTGTTATTTCCTTTTGGTTTTCTGATTGATTAATTTTTTTCTACTCTGTCTTCTAATTCACTGATCCGATCTTCTGCTTCCTCTACTCTGCTGGTCAGTCCTTCCAATGTGTTCTTTATTTCTGCTATGTCATTCTTCATTTCCACTTGTTTGGTTTTCAGTGTTTCTCTATCTTTACTCATGGTGTTGATGTCCTTACTCATGCTGTTTAGCTTCTTCAAGATCATGGCTCTGAACTCTACCTCTGATAATTTGCTTAACTGCATTTCATTTATCTCATCTTCTGTAGAGTTCTCTTCTTTCATTTGGGATTTGTTTCTTTGTTTCACCATTTTGACTATCTCAGTAGGTTTTGGAGCCTGCCAAATTTTCCCTGTGGGTGTTGATGTTCTGCTATTTGTGGCTCCCTCTACTGGGTTTGGATGAGTGTGGAGGACCCTCCTTAAACACCACTGTCAAGTCTCACTTTCCTGGGTAGATTTCCAAACTCAGGAAAATTTCAGTTATCCTCTAGCTTTTTGCCTGCAGGCTATCAGCCTCAGTTACTTGAAAAGCCATGGGTTCTCAGTTTAATGTGAAACTCCCTCAGGTGTATAGTGTAAGAGGATTTCCCGAGGGTGGGGCCCATGTTGGTTGTTAATGAGCCTCAATTTGCATTTCTTTGCTTGCCTGGTTCGGGTCGAATATCCGAGGGAGGGGCTGCCACAGCTCTGAGAAGGAGCAAGCTGGCCACCATCCTTTGTGACTGCAACTCAGCACAAACTGAGCACCCTCCAAATCCCGAGTGTCCCCACAGAGTTCCAGTCCAGTCCGCCCTCCCTCTGCCGGAGCCCCAGGTTAGTGGCTATAGCTATTTAGTGCTGTGTCCCGGCCCTCTGTGCTGTCGAGCATCTTGGGATCTTTATCCCAACGGCGGGCACGCTGCTCACAGCTAAGGCTGCTGCTGTCTGTGGGTTCCCAGCCCGCCACCCTCTCGTGCCTCCGCAGATCCTACCAGGCTTGTTCAGTGTCCCTGGTTGTATAGTCCTCTCCCGCTTCCTTTCTGTTGCTTTTTTCTGACGATTTGTCTTTATTTTAGTTGTAATTCCCGTTTGGTCCTGGGAGATGGTCTGTGTAGCTTCCATTCACTCTGCCACCATTTTCTCTCTCTGAGTGGGTAAATTTTTAAAAATTCATGGAATTGTAATGTACTTTAAAAAGGACCATTCTATTATATAAACTATATCTCAATAAAGTATATTTTTAAAGTTATAATCTATATAAATTAGACTGACCAACTAACCAACAACAAAAAATAATTATTTTAATAGTGACAGAAATGTTGATGTCTGTGTAAGTAATTATTAGTATTCTTACAGTGTGATTTACAACTTGGGTGTATACAACAAGCCTATAGTTTTTCAGATACTTCTGTGAGTTAATTTACCCAGGCCAGTATTTTTTATTTTCCTTATGAGGTCTTGTATTTTTCTTTGGCTAGACATATTAGCTGATCTCTAGAATTGATGGAGAGAGAGAGCTATAATGGTATTATTCTGCTTTAGTGTAGTCATCTATAAAGAAAAAGCATAATAAACATTCAATAATTATTTGTCATTGCATTTTGGAATGTGAGCATGTTTCTCTTATTAAATACTTAAAGTAATTATCTCTGCTCTTCTTTGAGGGCAGAACAACCCAACCAGAAATATTTTGACATATCTGTGAAAGTTTTTTAAGATTGTGGTGATATGTACTCAAAATAGTTTTGAGCAAAACATATGAGTCACTGCTTTTATTTAGATATAACAGATAAAAAAAGTAGGCAAAGACTTGTTTATTTTTAAAAAGACACACAGCAAACCTGTTATTTGCTATTAAATATTTCAGTTAATTGAATGCCAATAATATGTGTCTTTTATTTTGTTTTATTCATAAAATTTAACATTATAAATTTACTTATTTAATCACTTAAAATTGCATCTCATTCTTGCACATTGTGATTCTTTAAATTAATAAGTAATTAAGTAGATTAATGTGACTTAGGAAAAAAAATAACTACAAGGATTCAAGGCACCAAAATCAAACTCCCAGTCTCTGTTTGCTGTTCAGTTCTCCAGGTATGGCTACATCCCCTTCCACTTAGTGTATCAGAATTATACCTGAGAAAGGAAACCTCTTTTAAAGAAAATCTGTTTTCAGTTTTAACTTTTAAAACCAGCATTCTTGGTCTTTAGATACCATAATATTCCCAGATATCTTCATTTCTACCTTTCTTCTGTAATCATCTCAAAATGGAGCATGATGTCACAACTATATCACAAGAGATACATAATATTATGAACATGTTTAAATATTATTTTTAAATTAACTTTTACTACATCTGTCTTTTACTGAGTAACTTTATGACAAACTTCTTGATTTGAAAATGCATAAACATAAAAACTGGGTTTGCTCTAATTTCTTCTCATTTTTGTCCACCAGAAAATATTGCCATTAAATGAATAACACTTTCAATGTTTTTTTTATGAGTATCTCAATTTTATTTTCTTAGTTATGTTTTCATTTTCTTAGTTATGTAATATCTTTACATGGGGCATGATAAATGAGAAACATTCATAGTGAAAAAACTTATTTTTTGCCATGTAAGAAATGATACAATATAGTTATGTTTATTGTTCATTTTGTGTGCTTAGTAGGCACATAATATTGTATATGTATGCATATTATATAATTCCATATATACATATGTACATCTTAATCATAATACTCTGTTTTTATGGAATATTATATATAATAATATTTTTTATTTTTAATATGTCACCATACTTTAAAATAAAAGTACTGAGAAAAACAACAATGTGAAAGAATTAGTAAGTGTGAAAAATGGGGGAAGGTGGGACCAATTTTTACACATTAAAAAAATAAAACAACAGGGTTATAAGAATATCCTCCATGGGTCTCCTGTGTTTTGATATGTCCTGTGAATAGAGGCACTGGCTGTCCTCGTTCCAGACAATCTTTTCAAGAATGTTAGTAAAAATGAACAACCTTGGAAGACAGATGTATATTCCTCTGTAACAAAGGGCAGGTTTGTTTATTGTTCATCCTATAAAAATGTATCTCTCTCCCTGGGACAAAGTCAGGCATGCTACTTCTCATAATAAAACACTTAGAGTTCCTAACACAGGTTTTTTCTCCTGTAAGGCTCCCAATTGCATATGCTGAAATCTATTGTCTGGCCCCTTCCCATTATTCTATGGAAATGCTATATTCTTGCTACTATTATCGCTCTGAGTAGAAAACTGTCCTTTTTCTGTGGGTCATATTTATGAGGGAATTATTTGAAAAATCACTGACTCCTTCATAGCCAGAATGGATTCCTCAATCCTTGCTATTAGTAAAGTTCTTTCAGCATGAGGAAATTCAGAAGTAATCACGGTGGTAAAATATAAGCTCAGACCAGCACTGAGGCGGGGATACTTTATAAAATTGAAATCCCCATAGACAAGGTCCTGGTGAATAACAATAAATGGGTTCCTTATTTCCCCTCAAGGGAACTGCACCCCATCTTCAGAGTCAGACTCAGGTTACAGCCTTATTTGCTCTCCATTCTTGACCAACATTCAGCCTTTGTTATTTTGTGTCCCTCAGCAAAGGGGGTGCAAATTTAGTAGCTCCAGTAAGATTACATAAAGATTTGGCAATTGGTAATTACCCAAATATTTGGTAGTTGGTGACAATGCCACTTTTACTTCAGTTAGCAGTCATTGGCTGTAAGGGTGCTCTCATTGTGAACATATTCCTTAAATGTTACCACAGCAGAGATGGCAGAGCATGTTTGCATTGCAGATCAGATTTGGCTAGAAGGGATAGGAGGGCAGTGGGCAAGCTCATTTATGCAGCATCAGCGGAGGGATATGAGGCAGAAAATATAAATACAAGAAACAATTGAATGAACAATGAATATCAGGAGTGTTGTTTGTGGAGCTATAGAAGATTTATCAACCAAGATGAAATTGTTACCCAGATTAATTTATTTATGTATTATCTATAATTAACTCTTTCCTTACCCTCAAGAAAAGGTTCTGAGGTGAAGGATTCTCTTAAAGTGTGAGTTCTCTGTTGTGAGTTCATTTGTTTTGTTGTGGAGAATTTGTGTGGGGAAATTATTCTAAAGAGAGGTCAAAGTGAGCTGGGTGGTGATCTAGTCAGAACTTTGAGATAGAGTGGTTTCTGAGAGTATCCCGCCATACTTGTTAAGTAAATTAATGGGGATAATTACAAGAAGAATTTTCTAGACCTTGACATGTCAAGCATTTACTTTTCCTTTGCCACTTGGAGAGACTGAGCAACTATTTTAATTTTTTATTTGTAGGTTTTTGGTTTCGTACTGTTTTTTCTGAACACATTATGCCAAGATTGAAGCTTCCATCAGGTTAGATTTGTTTATTAGGGTATCTTTGTTTTATTTTTAAAATATGTTTTTATTGATTTTAAAGAGAGGAAAGGAGAGGGGGAGAGAGAGAAAAACAGTGATGTGAGAGAGCTACGTTGATTCGTTGCCTTCCACTGAACCCACAACCTGGGCATATGCCCTGACCAGAAACTGAACCTGTGACCTTTCTGTGCATGGGCCGATGCTTAACCAATGGAGCCATGCTGGCCAGGGTTTTTTCTATATTTCTTAATGGGAAATTGAAATTAAAAAAAAATCAGTTACAACAAAGATTATGTAAATGAAAATGAAGTATTCTCCTAGTATCAATTAGAAGTTAATATAGTCTATTCTGCAATTTATCTTGAAGACAATTTTTTTTCCAATTTTTATTCATGTATTTTTATTACAGATGTTTCTCCTTTTTCTCCCTAGACCCCCTCCTCCCCATCCCGCCCCACCCCCCCCAGCATTGTTGTCTATGTCCATTGGTTATGCATACATGCATATAAATTCTTTGGTTCATCTCATCCGTCCCCCCAACCCCCCTACTCTGAGGTTTGTCAGTCTGAACCATACTCCTTTCTATGTCTCTGGGTCTATTTCGTTCATCAGCCCACCTTGTTCATTATATTCCACAAATAAGTGAGATCATGTGGTATTTGTCTTTCTCTGATTGAAGATAGTTTTTAATCTTCCCACTTATTTTAGAAGAAATGAAACTGTTTTCAGCCCATTTTACCACTGCATAAGCTGAGGTTTTAAAAAAAAAAAAAAAAGAATCAATAATATGGGTGAAATTAGTGTAAACCTCAAAATTTGAAATTTGACATTGTCTCTGAACTCATAGAAAAATTAACCTCCCACTAATAACATTTATTGACAACTCTATAGCATTATTATGAGGATGTCCTTGCAATTATATGTAATCAACTATGAATTTCTAACACATGAGTATAGAAGTAACCCCTATTTGAAATGTTAATAATGTTGTTGTGATATATTATGATATATATGATTCTGGAAAGTTAAATATGTGTCATTCAAGATGTCACACATAAATATAAAAACAAATATAAATGAATGGTGCTTTTTAAAAATCACCAACTAAATTACAAATGTATTAAAGGCAAATCTGTAAAAATTGTCATCTGGAATAAAATGTGCATATATTACCTGTGTCTACTATTGTCCCACATATATGAATTAATAGTTATAAGAATACAATACCTGATTATTTGTACTGTGTATCTGAAACCTGTCATACTGTTTCTTTTAGAAATACAGATAATTGTAATCCAGTGATTGCTTTTGTTCCAAGCAACAGTTTTTAATTATATTTGGAAAATATTATTAATAAAATTTATATTATTAGAATATTAATTACAATTATATTATAATAAATAACTATAATTATATTTAAAAAAATAGAAGTGATTTCCAAGCTCAAGATATTCTTTCAAATCCTGTTTATTTTTCTTTTTAATTATTGCTATTCTCTTTAGAATAAGTATTTTCTCTTTTTACCCAATTGACCTCGTGATGCCCTGAATATATCGTATTTTTGATTCAGTATTCAGCTTTAATGAAAAAAAGGACCAAATCAATCAGAAAACCAGTTGGATAAGTCATTTCTGTTTGATTGTTAAAAGGTAAGGAAGGGTTATTGTTGTTAAAAATTGAATTGATGGCCCGGCCAGTGTGGCTCAGTGGTTGAGCATCGACCCATGCACCAAGAGGTCACCAGTTCCAGTCCCAGTCAGGGCACATGCCCAGGTTGTGGGCCCGATCCCCAGTGTGGGGCATGGAGGAGACGGCCAGTCGATGTTCTCTCTCATCAATGTTTCTTCTATCTCTCTCTCTCCCTTCCTCTCTCTGTAAAATCAATAAAGAAAAAAGGAGAAAACTTTTTAAAAATTGAATTGATGTATTTAATTGAATTGACCAATTACAATAGTGCCAATGGCAGAAAATGTTTTGCACTCTGAGTCCTGTAGAGAGAAGTCAATTTATTTGACAATAAGATCTAAGTTCTTAGGACACTACATCAGTGAATCAATTTGATTTTAGGATGTATTATTCTCTTTTCTTTTCTTTACTTTCTTTCACTTTTACTCTTCACCCGAGGATATATTCCCATTTATCTTCAGATAAAGTGGGAGGGAGGTAGAGTGGGACAGAGAGAGAGAGAAATACCAGTGTGAGAGAGACACATCAATTGGTTGCCTTCTGCATGACCCCTAGCAGGGCCGGGGACCGAACTGCAACCAAAGTACATGCTCTTGACCGGAATCGAACTGGCAACTCTTTGGTCCATGTGCCAACGCTCTAACTGCTGAACCAAACCAGCCAGGGCTAGGATGTATTTGAGGTTATCTTCAGATGCATAACTTGGGATCTTAAAAGTAAATCAACACCAAAATCTTTGGGAATGAATTATAAAAATACTTCATATAGGGATATGCTAATTTTAATCCAATCTCTGGATTGTTTAGTCAGTTCTGGAGCGTTCTTAGTTCTTATAACTATTTCACAGTATATCCGTATATCAGGTTACCATTTTCTGGATAAAATAATAACTTCTTTAGAATTCTCCAAACTGTAATCTCTAACCATTGGAAATATCCTTAGAATTCCAGGATGTAATAGATTTCACTAATATTGAATTAGGGGAGGAAAGTGGACTTTAAATTTATTCTGATGAATCCCCGTTTTGGAGATTGGCAAAAACTTCCTTATGGCACAGAAGCCAGATATGCAAGCTAAATATCCCACCAGGTTATGTAACAGTATGCTAAAAAATTTATTCATATTTGTCCTGCAAGGGAGTCCTAAATTCCAGAATAATATATGAAAAAGTCAAAGACTTAAACTTCTGATTCAATAATGATTTGCATTTTTAACTAGTACCTTAGTTGATCATGATACATGAAGGTTCTTTATTCTAGAATTACCAATCAAAGTGCTAAACATATCCAGATCAATTAGAATAAATGAAGATCTAATAAAAGAGAGAAACATAATACCAATACCATACCATCACACTGTAGAGCATTTCAACCATAAATAAAAATCCAGACTTTGATTCAAGAATAACCAAATGTTGAGGTCACCACAGTTCATCTTTATTAAATAAATGTATTTAAAACTACCGAGGCCTCATCTTAGAACCTTATAAGATAAAGGATATTCCAGAATTTGGAGATATGTATTGGCTGGAAATGAATTTTTCTCAACTGTGTCACAAGTGGTCATATGATTTTAACTTTAACTTATTTCAAATACTCCTTTGACTTTAACACCATTGTTATATGGTTTCTCTGTTTTGAGAAGAAATTAATTACTAAACCCAATATATTACTGAGATATGAAAATGCTAATTAAAACACAGTCTGTGTGTGAGGAAATGATCTGGCTGAGATTGTTTAGGCTCCATTGATTGCCAAGTTTGTTGGTTAATTTAACTGGCTAAGTAGATATCCTCCTTATCTACTCTGCTCCCATGGGAAAATTTGCTCAAGTTGCATGTTAGGGAGAGTTAGTTAACCCTAATAATCAGGTAAATGATGAGTAAAATGTTTAATATTTGCCAAAGGTGAACAAGTTATTATATTTCTGTACTAGATCCTTCAAGCAGGACTAGCTACATAATTTGAAGGGCTCAGCATAAAATAAAAATGTAAGACAACTTGTTAAAAAACTTAAGAATTTCAAAATAGCAAGACCAGAATACTAAACCAAATGTGAAACTCCACTGAGTATGGAGGCTCTGTGCTATTGTATCAGGTGCATGCTCAGAAAGTGAGCCCTGCTGCTAAGTGTATAGGACTCTTGACTGTAGAAAATTCTTGGGATTTTGGAAAGATGGCTCAGTTGTTATGCTAAAAAAAAAATAATAAGTTGATATAGATGAAGATGGTACATCCAAGAACAAGTTGGGAAAGTTGTGATAATTATGTGATTAAAATACATATTCTGATGGCTAGTGACATGTTACATATATTTACTGTGTAAGGGAAATGTTGGGTGGATTAATAGATACAGCTAATTGAAATGATTCTGAATAGCATGTAGCATGCACTCTGACTAGTTTCTACAACTAATTTAGAATTCAGCAGAATAATGTGAAGTCTTTTACTACTTAATTAAACTTTTGTAATTCCTGTTTTACCAAGATGAATAAAATACATAAATTGTATGAGATGACATCTAATGCACACAGTAGAAGAGAAATGTAAAAATCAGAACAGTGGGTACATTAAACTGATTCTTAATAATTGAAACCAATTTAATCATTTGAGATTTTATTCTAGCTGATGTAATACTGTAGCAGTTATATTATAATTGTAACCTGTTTCATTTTACTCTGCCTTTGTAGTTAATTATTACAGTCAATTTGTAAAATGACATGGTTCCACATTTGCATAGGTCACTATTAAATAAATGAATAGCTGAAATTACCTAGCATTGAAGTGTCAACTTTGGTAGAAGTCAAGAGGACTTCAAATGTTCTTGTAACACCCCTTAATGTGTTAATGACCACTATTAAACTGCAATTAAAAGGCCAGGAAAATGCATAAAACAGTTAATAGAAAAATAGCACAGACACAATTAAAATTATTCTGAAATTTGACTGATGGAAAATAAAATGATATTCTGTAAAAAATGTAGTCTGAATCTATTCCCATCTCAAGGCAGATTTGACAGTTTAATGATAATAAATCATAGGCTGCCTTTTTGGGAAGCATTGAATGTCAGCTTGAAATTAACATCAGTAGTAAACAAGACAATGTGGTGATTTTGCCTTGTATTAAATTACTACTTATTATGGTACTAAATAATAGCTTTAAATAATTTTGTGTCCAGATTACTGATGTATAGTCTATCAGTGTGAGATAAAGAGAGACAGTACTGAAAGAAGATATGTTTAAATTTTTGTCATCTTAAATAAAGGATAACTGTATGTCTTCACTGTGTAGTTTTGTGAGAGTTGTCTGGAAACCTTTCACTAATCTGTTGTACATTGAAACCCTAACATTGTCATTAGAGCACTTCACTAAGCATAGACATATTTCCAGGTATCAGGGATTTTAACTTGAGAATACACCAGAAACAAAGAATTTAATTAAAATTCTGAATAAACATTCAACTTGAGAGAAACATCTTTAAACGGAATAGATTGGACACTTTAATAAAAGACACGAATGCTAATTATAATATATGTAAAGAAAGTTTTTTGTTGTTGTTGTTATAATTTACCCAGATTATTTATTCTTGTTCCAGATTTCACAAAATATGAAAGTCACCTACTTTTTTCCTTTTCAGGTGCTATTTACTAAGTATAACAAATGGGTGTACCAAAATGTTTGTGTCAAACTATCCTTTACTACATTTACCTATGACTGTGATAGCTAATTATAGTTGTAAATGCAAATGATGAAAGACCACCATTACAGTTATTAGGGTAACTTAAGTATGAATCCATCCATATCCATATCTTTTTTCGATATTTATTTTAATATTTCAGGCATAACTATTTTTTTTTGCCTTGAGTCATTTATGCAGTCCTACTTCTACATTTATATTAATATATAAATTTCATTATAATTTTAAGAAGATATATGTCCAAGATAAATTTATGGATAACACTAAATCTTTAATAATGGCAACTTATTCATCTCTGATCACTGATCTTAATGATTGGTAGAATATAGCATTATTGGTGTGCTCCAACAGTGGATAATATTTATATACTTTTAATGTCAACTTCAGCAAAAATTACTTGACCCATGTCTAAAATGTAACCAGCGGGGAAAGTTGCATTAAATATTATCATAGAAATGCTTTATAGTAGCCTAAGAAAGAAACAAAATATCTGTTTTACTATGGTAGCCAAATTTGAAATTCTTTAGAAACATCAATGTGAAGTTCCATACTGGAAGCACATGTACCATTTTGTAGGTTCCTTAAATGCCTGATGACCAAAAGTATTTAGGAGAACATTTATCAACAGTATAGCACTAACTATATGGACTGAACATTTGACAGTGAATATTTCAAAGGTGATATGACCCCTTCTTTAAAAGGTCATGGGAAAATAGATTGGAGCAATTATCACTTACTCCTAAAGGCCATCTTAAAAATTATATTATATTATATTGACATTCAAATATCTGCCATATACATTCTCTAAATTAAAAAATATATATTTTATTGGCAACTGTTTTTATAAAAAATTTTTTTCTTACATTATAAGCTATCCTTAACAGCAAAACTTTTCTTCTTGTAATTTTTGTCCTAAAAGAAAAAAAATGTAGTAGTTACTTCCATGATTGTAATCTGGCATATTTGAATCAATGAAGCAAAAGTGTCTATTTGAACGTCACTTTCTCCATGTACATAAAATGGCAATTCAAATAAGGTTATGCTATTTTATGTGTCTCAATCTCAGAAACTTTTTGAAAAGCTGTTTAACTGATTCAATAAATGGCCTTCAGTCCCATGTGTCAGATTTCAAATCCATAGTGTGGAATAGAAGTAACTGTTATCAATACACCTTTTTTTTTTTTTTTTTGGTAATGATTGTACTCTATTATGAATATATATATATATTTAATTTTTTTTCTAGAAATAACCTGGACTTTGTACCAACAGCAAGACCAAGTAGAAATCAGGGCCTGAATTAGAAATCTTCTGGGGAAAATAGAAGAGGCTCAGCTTTGTTCATGTCCCAAAACATGCCTTGCTTGAGAAAGATCGGGAACAGGAGAAAAGGTGTCTAGTACAGAATTTTTCAACAACTGCTGCAAGAATTTTTAACATGTGCAATACCAGACTAGTTAGTTAGGGGCACTAAACGCTTTTCCTTTAGATTGACAAATTAAAAAATAACATCCAACAGAACAAGTGCTGTCCAGTATGAGTGCCTTGTCTTGAACCATAAATATAGAGGTCATATAGTCGCATCTTTTGGGTCAGTTGGCATAATAAAGTTGCATCTGATTGGGTAATTCTTGGTACCAGAAATCCTTACATATAAGTAGAGGCACCTGATTTTTTTAAAAGTCACTTTGGAGCAAAAAGGATAGGTAATTACTATTATTATTTTCTGAAAATCAATAAAAATTATACCTATATTTTTGACAAAAATATAATTTTTGGTGTGTCACAGGATATTAGTACTTAGTTTATGTGTGCAATGAGAAGAGAAAGGTTGAAAATCACTGATCTAGTCTATTGCCAAGCTACTAGTATCTTTATGAAATGAATCAAAGAAAGAAATAGACAGGTATTGGAGGTAGAGAAACCTTGATAAAAATTTAATAATCATTAAGTTTTAATGATTTATTAAAATAATTTCCATAGGAAGATGCTTTCATAGAAAATTGTTCCTCAGTAGTTTATTCTCCTGTCAGAAAGCAGTCCTAATCAGGTTGGGAGATGTCCACTACAAATGCAGATCTCCTAGCTGCTCTTTATCCAGCCATAAAGAAAGGGCTGGAGGTAATTTGGGCAAAAAATGTGAGAGATGAGGCCTCTAAATTGGAAGTATTTTTAATAAAGTAGTTTACATTCTTTCCCATAATTTCTTATATATAGTCATAATAATTTATCAAATATACATAATTTATCAAATACATATAATCTTACCTAATATAAAGTGCTTGGTAAACATAGTGATGGATATTGGGATGAAGCAGGCAGGACTCTTTCACCTACAGTGTGATGGTGGAAATTAAAAGTACAAAGAAAAACATATAAACAGGAAAATAGTACAACAAATCAGTTATTAAAGAAAACACTACTTCCAGTTAGTTGGAATCCAATAATTTTCCAGGAAACTGATTCTTAATGAAGTGGCAGAGTTCAGATACTTAAAAGTAGAATGAAGAGCACTGGGGTTGATGTGAACAATGGCAGAGAGCTGAAAGTTCAATTTGCTGGAGTTATAAGGATATGGTCTCCACTTCACTGGTATATTAGGTCAGAAAGCCAGATTCTGAAATATCTTTTTTAAGTGAACTTTATTTGACAGGCATGAAGGGAACTCTGGAAGACTTAGGAGTATGTGAGTAATATATCTCAAGCTGCACATTGGGAAGATGCATCTGGTAGTGGTGTTTGGTGGACTGCTGTGAGAAAATAATAGAAACACAAACAAAAGTTAAGGAGACATTTGCATATTACAACTGTACAGAGCATGCATTTGGAAATTGAATATATTATACATTTACTTATTTTAGAAGTGAATTCTCATAATTGTCCTTTGGGTTTGCAAAGATTAGAGTAATTCTCCTCTTTGGCTTGCTGGCATTGTCTTCAGCTGCCCTGGCAACCTCAATATCTTCAAGCAGCTTCTTTTTGTATATAGTTTAGTTGGTCTCACACACATATAAACTCAATTATCTTTTTTAATGAATAACTAAACTAATTTTTACCAATTGTTTTAAAAATAGTTCATTATATACAAATATGTCATTATTTTTAAACAGTGAAATATTATTATAATAATGTGGTTATCAAAACCATTCAATCATTTTGTCATTGATAAACTTTTTTTAAGTTTTTGTTTTAACGTTAGAGAATTTCCATCATGAGCATTCAGTTTTTTGTTGTTGTTTGTTTTGTTTTTGAAATTGGAATTCTAACAACTTTTGAGAATGTTGGAAAAATATAGAAGAACATTAAAATATATTTGGAATAGGAATAAAAATAATAATATAGAAGGTTGAATACATCAGAGGAATAAAACTTAGAAGGACACAGAGATGATTATTGCAAGAGAAAGAAAAGGAGAGAGAAAAAGTCCTGACATGAATTTCAAAACTTCAATAGTGTAGGACTAACTATTTTCTACATTGAAGAAGAAAAGGAGGAAAATGACTTAACAAATTTAAAATGTTTTTATTGTAAGGCCAAATAATCATATAACTCAGGAGAATAGAGAAAAATAAAACATAAGAAGGGGCATAAGGAAAAATTCAGAGAAGAAAATAAGAAAGAAACAAAGAACATATTAACAATGGAGATAGAAAGAGATTACACAGAAAGGGAAACAGGAAAACTATTGAAAGGTCACATGCATGGCAGAAAGTCAAGAGTAGCTTCAACTCTGTCAGGAAAATAAAAGAAAAATAAACAAATGGGAATACATCAACCAAAAAGTTTTTTCACAGCAAAGGAAACCATCATCAAAATGAAAAGACAACCCAGTGAATGAAATAACATATTCACCAATGATATATCTGATAAGAGGTTACTATCTAAAATTTATAAAGAATTCATATAACTCAACACCAAAAAAAAAACAAAAAAAAACCCCCAAAACAATCCAATTAAAATATGGTAGAGCCCTGGTCGATTTGGCTCAGCGGTTAGAGCGTCGGCCTATGGACCAGAGAGACCTGGGTTCAGTTCCTGCTAAGGGCACGTACCTGGTTGCAGTTTGTCCCCGGGCTGGTTGGGGCCCTGTGGGTGGCAACCAGTCAATGTGTCTCTCTCACATCGATGTTTCTCTCTCTCTCTTCCTCCCTCTCTTCCTCCTGCTCTATCTGAGGATAAATGCAAAATTGTCTTCGGGTGAGGATAAAAAATTAATTAATTAATTAATTAAAATATGATAGAAGTTGATAATAAGTGAATACAAGTTTCAGATGGACTTTAATGCAAACAAATCATATCACAAAGGTAATAGGGATGGAACATAAAAAAAATATGTAGATAAGCCACATTTACAAAAGTCCAAGTAAATCAAAAAAAGAAAAATGGGCAAAGGACCTAAATAGACACTTCTAAAAAGACATGCAGATGGCCAATAGACATATGAAAAGATGCTCAACATCACTAATCATCAGAAAAGAGCAAATTAAAACCACAATGAGACCCTGGCCAGTGTGGCTCGGTTGGAGCCTGTCCCATGCACCACCAAAGGGTCACAGGTTTGATTCCTGGTCAAGACCCAGGCTGCTGTTCGATCCTTGGCCAGGGTGCATGCAGAAAGGCAACCGATATGTTTCTCTCTCTCTTTCTCTCTCTCTCTCTCTCTCTCTCTCTCTCTCTCTCTCTCTACCTCCCTCTCTCCCTCTTCCTTCTTCTCTCTCTCTAAAAAAACAAAACAAAAAAACATATCTTCTGGTGAGGATTGGGGGTGGGGGCACAATGAATTATCGCTTCATACCTGTCTGAATGGCTGTGATCAACAAACAACAATTGTTGGCAGAAATGAGCAGAAAAGAGAACACTCATGTACTGTTGGTGTGAATGCAGACTGGTGCAGCCACTGTGGAAAGCAGTATGGAGTTGCCTCAAAAAATTATAAAATTGAACTGCCTATGACACAGTGTTTCCACTTCTGGGAATATATCTGCAGAAACTACAAAAAAAAAAACAAAAAACTGAAAAGAATATATGTACCCCTATGTTAATTGCAACATTATTTACAATAGCTAAAATTTGGAAGCAACCCAAGTACCCATAGGTAGATAAGTGGATAAAAATGCTGTGGTAGCCTGGCCAGTCTGGCTCAGTGGATTCAATGTTGCCCCATGGACTGAGAGGTCTTGGTTTGATTCCTGGTCAGGGCACATGCTGGGATTGTGGGCTTGATCCCAAGTGGGGAGCTTGCAGGAGGCAGCCAATTGATCTCTCATATCGATGTTTCTATTTCACCCTTCATCTCTCTCTCTAAAAAAAAAAAAAAAAAAAAAAAAGTTGTGATACATTTACACAATGGAATACTACACATTCATAAAAAAGAAGGAAATGTTACCTCCTTTTGTGAGAGCATGGATGGACCTGGACAGTATTATGCTAAGTGAATAAGCCGATCAAAGAAAGATAAATACCATATTATTTTACTTATATGTGAGATCTAATGAACAAAATAAACAATCAAACAAAATAGAAATGGACTCATAGACACAGAGAACTGACTGACAGAGGTCAAAGGGGTGGGGGTTGGGGATCTGAGTGAAAAAGAAGAAGAGTTTAGGCAAAAAAACAACAACTCATAGACACAGACAACAATATGATGATTACCAGAGGGAAATCATGGTGGAGGAAGGTAGACGAGCATAATGGGGTGATAAATGGTAATGGAAAGAGACTTGACTTGGGGTGGTGAACACACAATTCAATATACAGATAATGTATTTTAGAATTGTGCACTTGAAAGCTATATACTTTTATTAGCCAATGTCACCCCAATAAATTCAATTGTAAAAAGATTAGGTTCAATTGTAAAAAGATTAGCTGTATAACTCTGGGAAGGTTCAACTTCAAATAACGCCACTCTTACTAACTTCCATATTTTTAAACATTGTAAAATTATCATTTTAAAATTAACTTGAACTAAAAATTATAAGTCTATGAAACTATGATTCTTAATTTTTTAAGTATAATTTTTGATAAGTTTTCATTCTGTAATAAATTGTTTTATTGTTCATTTAGAAGTATTATTCTTTTGGCTTAATTTTCAGAAGGAAAATTTTAAATCAGCAAGTACTTTGAATACATTAGAATGAATTCGTCGCTCATATTGTTAAAAGAGTTACTGGATTCTAAACAAAAAATAATTGTAAAGTTGAGAAAATGTAGATCTATTTAAAGCTGAGATGACAGTTGTTGAGCATCGTGATGTATCATCTTGACATGAACTGAATGAAGAAGATTAGTGACTGACACTAGCAATGTCAGGATTTACATTACAGCACACACAAACTCCATGGAAATATACTATTAGCACCTACAGTAAGTAGTGATGAGTAATGAGGTAAAAATTGACAATGTCAGTATCCATAAGCCCTCACAGCCAAGAATAATTAAGTACACGTATATACATATAGGTGTATATTCATAGATATATACATAATGAAATATACCTTTCATGCTTTCCATTAAAATTAAATTTTGTGTCACAATAAATGCTCAATACCTTGGTGATAAAATTAATTTTGGTGTAGATTAAAAGTAGACTATGTTTGCTGCAAAGCACAATGACAAAGATGATGTTACTTTAGTGATGGGGTGATCTGAAATATATGCTTCTCCTACCTTACATTTAAAAATGACCCAAAAATATATTTTTATTTTTCTAACATTTGCTCTTTTACTTATACTGTGCTAATTAAGTTAACCTTCTGCACAATTGATCTAGATGTGCTTTAAGCATTAGATAAAAAATATTTTTCTTTTTATTGTAGCTATCTCATATATTTGAACTTTTTATAATTTAGAAAGAATGACATATCTAATTCAAAATTTTCTTTAGAAATTAGAATTTATAATAGAAAAATGCATTGTGCTTTTCTTAGAATTGTTTTAGTTAGTAATTATTAAGTATGCAAAAATCTAAGTAATTTTATTGTGTTTAACAATGCTTTGAAAACCATTTTTATGAGAGTAAAATTTAACACTTTGTTGTGAGTGTATATGAAGATTCTTGGATTTGTTAAAAATTTTCAGGAGATAATTTTATGTTTTTTTCCCATTTAATTTTTTTTAAAGAAAAATATATTAAAAATCTTGTAGACCCCTCTCATAGTTGCTAAGACATCTGAAGTCAATAAAGGAATTTCACTCAGTTCTGTGGATTAGTAACCCCTGAAACAGCAAGCTTAGAAAATTGATATACAGCCAGAGAAAAAGCAGGGGGCAGGTAAAGAGACAAGGCTCACAAGTCCTATTCAATGACAAGTAGGCAAACAACTGGCGGTGGCTGGCCTCTGCAGTGGCAGTGAGAGGCACCTGGAGGGAGTACAGTTTAACCACCAGAAAGCCTTAGTGGACCAAAATGAAAGATGGTGAGAAAAAAAAAAGAAATTTCCAATCCAGGTAAACCAAAGAAACATTCAGCTTTTGGCAGCTGAGTCAAGTAGATTGCTACATCCTTAAATAAAAAAGATTGTTGTGAATTCTTTTTTCTTCCTCTGTGGTGGAGTATAGAGTTTCTGGGCTATCAGAAAAAAAAAAAAAACATACACTTTATAATGAGTTAACTTCAATCATACACACACGTGCACACACACACACAAACGGATTAATATTTTCCATCATTTGTCCTTAGATAAAGATGTAATGAATAATTATATAAAATGTTTTCCATATTCAAAACTATCCCTTTAGCTTTATTGCTATATATCAGATATCATGGACAAAAAAGTCACACATTTATACTTCTATTATATATCCTGTATATATAATACATTTACAATATAGGAAAACATTTTATATTTTATATATAAAATATAAATTGTTTGTGTAGACCAAACTGCAATTTTTCATTGCTTCATTGTTGACATACATATATATATGAATTTTTATGTCCATGCATATATCATCTCTTTTATCTATATTTGCTTTGTAGATTTCACCTTCAATGAAGTCATAGTCTGGTTCAGTTCTCCTATCAAAGAGACAAATTACATCTGTTTTTAGCAAAGCTGCAACTTTTGGTTTTAAAACCACATCAAGAAAGCTACCTATCAAAAGTTAAATATGGTAACAGAGGGAAATTATGAGTAAATATGTCAGTATTAAAACATGAAAATAAAAATAAAAACATAAATATATAGATGTATTATATTTCATGAGAGAAATTACTATTTAGAATATGGTAAGGTATATTTTCTTATTTTTAGATGCTTTGCATAATTCTGGTCCTCAAGAAATATATTCTCAGAATAATTTTTAAGTTTTGCAATACCTCTGTTTCATTTTAAAACTTATATTATGAAATATCTAATGTAGCCATCACTCTCCACATTGGATCAATTATGTAGTCTGAATAAATTAATTGAGCCACTTAAAATATGTGCAGCTATTGTGAACTGAAATAAGCAGGACATTTATTTCATTAGTGTTAATTTAAATGTTTATGGTTTTGCACATTTTTATGTACAAAATTTATGTTTTAATTGTATGCCTTTAGTCACTTTTTAAGAATGAACAAACAAGATAAATTTTGAAAATCATTTACCAGATGTCAGTATTTATTTTTGAATATATCAGAACTATTGAAAGTGCACTTATTCCTAAACAACATTTTAGTGGGCTTAGCAAAAATGATAATAATCTGAATTCTTTTTAATTTATCTAATTTTATGACTACATATATTGTTAACCTATCATCGCTCAGGCATTTTTTTTTTTAAATTTCAGCTTGTGTTATTTCAAATATATTTTACTCTAATGCACAGATAATTCTTTGGTTAATGTTTATCAGATCCAGTATTTCACTTGCTTTTGTGTTCTCAAATATAAACAGAAATAGTAAAATACGTTTATTTTAAGATTTTTTAAAAAACCTAACATTTATACTTCCACTTGGGCAAGGAGTGGTTTGGGTTTGCTTTGGTTTGGTTTCTCTGACACCAGATTTTCAGGTGTGTAAACCTTATTATTTAAAAGAAAAATGTTTCAACTTCTAACAGTATCTCTTTTTTTATGGGTCATCTTACATATCAAAAGTATATCCCTTCACATGCTGACTCGAGCTGATCAACATGTGGTTTATTTTCCTTTCACTATTATACATTTAAATAACCACTTGCTCACGGATTTTAGTTTAGTCTTATCTTTCGCTTATTCCATTTAATGTGAAGCATTAAATACAAACGTTAGCATACCTGGGTTTTAGGAAATAGTTTAAAGTGCATTTGGTTTTAAAGAGAAATCTTAATGTGCAAAAATATTCATATAAATATATATGTATATATTTAATAAATGAAAGTATAAGTGTGTGTGTGTGTGTGTAGATATGAAATAAAAACACTTCTAGGTGTTTTCACCCTAGTGACTTCAACCATAGCATTATTTACCCAGTTTGACACACCTGTACATGCTAACAATGTACTTGTATGATATTTGTTTTCCCCTGATCTCTTTTCCCCAGTTCTGAGACAATGGTACTGTATGTGTGTATGTATTTATGTGAAAATATGTATATCTTTAATACTACTGCATTTGTGCATACTATTTAAATCACTTTAAGTGCAAAATAAAACTGCTAGAGAAAACATTTTAAATATATATATAATATATATGTTATATATTATATATATATAATCTCAGGAAGACTAAAATAAAATACATCTTAGAATATATCTGCATATACTCAAGTGGACTAAAAATTCCAGTATTCAGATATGTTGAGGAAAAATGCATTTGCTTCCAATATGTTAAACAGACATTGTTCTTAAGCTGGCAGTATTTGAAGAGAGTTTTGTTTGTATATGTTGTATTTTTACATCTACTCTTTTCAGACTTTCTTGTTTGAAATCAGTGAAAAATGATAATCGTAAGAGCTACTATTTATGTCAAGCACTGTGCTATGTACTTTCATGCATTATTGTATTTAATCTTTAACCACAAAGCTGTGAGTTAGATATTATTATCCCCATCTTACAAGATGGTTAAGAATTCACTGAATGTGACAGTCACTGAGCAGCAGATGCAAATGTCAAACCAAAGTATATGATAGTCTAAGCATTATATTATTCAACATATGCTAAAAACAACTGAAATTTACTCTCCATAATTTATAATAGGCATTCTGTTTGTTCTGATGGGAAAATGTAAAATATAGAATTGAATAAGACTATTATTCTATATTAAGTGAGACCCAAATAGATACTGCTTTATTTCCTCCTAAGAATGTCTGCTATTATCCAGAAAATTAGAACTTCCAACTTGATTCCAAGAGTCTAATAAGGCATAAATTGTTGGAATTAAAGTTCATGGTAATATAAATTCCATATTATATACATACATATAAATATGTGTATAAATAAACTTATCAATAGATTTCTAATGCTTAGAATTGAAGATTAGTTAAAACATTTTATAATGAAAATGTATAATATGCTGAAATATGTAATTTATCTATGTCCATTCAGTAGAATCTATCCTTTCTTTTAGAGAGCTATGTAATATTTTTCTTCCCTTTTTATGACAAGATTTTTTTTAAATAATCAGAATTCTTATTTATAGCAAATGATAAAGGAGGCAAAAAGTCCAGGCCAATAAATGTGTAGAAAAGTCCAACACCTTTATGGATTAAAATTCTATAATTAACAGCAATAACAAACAACCCATATTGCAACCTATTCAATGAGTTTTGAAAAATAGTATAGTAAGTACTGTGGAAAAATAATTGAATTACATTTAAAATTTTCTGCATCTACTGTGTGTACGGCACTGTGTTGGTGCTTAATAATGCAGTGAAATTTAACATTATGACCCATATGAATGTTTTTAAAGTAATATTTTAAAAAATGCTGCAGTCTTTAATAGGTATCTTTTTAGATTTTCCAAAAGCTTGAGGGAATTAGAAATTCATATTTTGATATGTAACAATATTCTCTAAACTGCTAACTTCTGCTTTATTTCAGATAACCACTTTAGAAATTTTTGAAAGCTCATACCAAGTGGTTATATTTAAATCACAGAATTAAATTTGTGAAATATTTCATCTCAAAGGAATTGTCACTAAATATTATATCATATAGCACTTGGTAGATAACCTGCCCATCGTATTCTCTTTTTTTGATAAATATGATAAAATATGTTGATAAAAGTAATGATTTCCTGATTTCAACTATCAAGTAACAAACTTTGATCCATACTTGTGTATTATTGGTTTAGACATTTAAAGGTAGTCCACAACTATTAACATTAATGTGTACAGTTAAGAATGCATAGGGAAATTTGTGTTGTTCAGCATCATTGTTAGAGTGTGCATCTATGAAGAGAAAAATGAGCTTGGCTGACAATGACAAATAAGATAAGATTCCACTAACAAGAAATAAAATTAATAATATTACTTTGGATTGTTAAAAAGATAAATATATTTTTAATAGATACAACCTTTTACAATTATTTTTTAAATTATCTATATTGTTGAGAGTATTACAGATGTCCCCCTTTAATTCCCCCATTGACTTCCTTCTACCCTGATCCTGCCCCCACTCCCCCACTTCAGGCCTTCACTGCAGTATTGTCTGTGTCCACTGGTTATGCATATGCATATAAGTTCTTTGATTAATCTCTTTCTGCCCCTCTTCCCTCTGAGATTCATCATATAATAGACATAGCTTAAATAATAGTTTTCTTGCTTAATAAGATATTACTGCCCATTATAAGAAATAAAACAATCCTGTTTTTTTCTTATATTAAACATTTGTTCATAAACATTTTATTTATTTATTTATTTATTTATTTATTTATTTATTTATACATATTTATTTATTTATATCATTTGTTGTTGTTGTAGTTGTTGTTAATCCTCACCCAAGGATACTTTTCCCATTGATTTCCAGAGAGAGTGGAAGAGAGGGTGGGAGAGAGAGAAAGAAACATCGATGTGAGAAAGACATATTGACTGTTTGTCCCTCGTAGGACCCTGACTGCAGCCAGGGATCAAACCTGCAACCTAGGTACATGCCCTGGTCTGGGAATTTAACCCACAACCCTTTGGTTCATGGGCCTACACTCTACCACTGAGCCAAACCAGCAAGGGCTAAACATTTAATTTAATTTAATTTAATTTATATATATATATATATATATATATATATATATATATATATATATATATGTAAATATACATCTTCCACAATAATGCCTACCATGATTAAGTATATATTTACTTAAATAGTCCTCTCCAAACACTGCCCATCAGATATTTCCATTCCCATTACACAAATGCAGAAGCCAAATTTGCGAGGTGATGTGTATTCTCCACCATTATGAGAAAAACAGTAGCAGAGACAGTTTTGAACCCAGAGTTTCATGTTCACTCCACGGGCCACAATGACTCCCTCCAGTTCTAAAGCACCCTCCTTTCTATCTGTACTCAGAATCTCACTTAGTTTTATTAGTAATAAGGTGAAGATTACAGGAAATAAATTATGTATGTCTGCCTTTAGCACATGGCAGTCAAATATTAATGCATTATAAGCACCACAAATATATACATTATTATCTATCTTGTTCCATACCAACAGTATCCATTGAAGCTAATTAAACTAATTCATGTTAAGATATGATTATTAAATATTCTTCTTGCCCTCTGCCTTCCTATTAACCTATCTGAATAATTTCCAGAAAGATTGTTTCCAAAGTAGAACTTGGTAAACCAATGGTTATCTGATTAACCTGATTACCTGATTAACAAAGAAAAACAAATAATTCAAGGAAATATTGGTTAAAATTATTTGGGATTAGTGGTAATAAAAGACAGTTGAAAATGTACTATAAAGCCATAAAATCTATTTTTACTTGAGTAATTTAGATGAAAATCTATGACTAGACACTCAGTGATATATCTAGATCTATATTATCAATCTATATCTATTTATATCCATTTATATCTATATCTATATCTAAATCTATATCTATCTATATCTACATCATCTTTGTACATATCTGTATACACTCACACACCACACTGGATATCAATCAATACTTCTTACTGTCTCTCAACCTCTCTTTTTCTCACACATATACACTGCATATACAGGTATGCATATGCAGTTTTATGAATGTATATCAAAGCCTATCATCATTCAGTCTTATTACATGGAGTTAGGTATGCCACAAATCAGATAACATCCTTAAAACATAAGATTTATATAGCTAGATCCATTGTAGCACTAAGTATAAGGCAGGTGTTACCTGTCAGAATGGCTATCATCAATGAAACACCAATCAGAAATACATGCATCCCTATTTCACAGCAGAGTTATTTACAATAGCCAAGATCTGGAAACAGCCCAAGTGCCCATTAGCAGATGGGTGGATAAAAAACATTTTGGTACATTTACATGATGGAATACTATGCAGCTGTAAAAAAAAAAAAAAAAAAGAAAGAAATCTTACCCTTTCCAAAGGCATGGATAGACCTGGAGAGTATTATGCTAAGCAAAATAGGCCAGTCAGAGGAAGACAAATACCATGTGATCTCACTAATATGTGGAATCTAATGAACAAAATAAACTGACGAAGAAAATACGTCCAGAGACATGGAAGCATGAAACAGACTGACAGATCTCAGAGGGAAAGGGGAAGGGGAGGGGAGAGAAATTAACCAGAGAAGTTATATGCATATATACATAGCTCACGGACACAGACAAAAGTGTGGTGAAAGCCTAGAATGGGGCAGGGGTCGGGTGGAGGAGGGTAAAGGGGGAAAAATGGGGGACATATGTAATTCTGTGAACAATAAAAATAAATTTAAAAATAAGTAAATAAACAAACAACAAAAAACAAGTGTTGGCGAGGATGTGGAGTAAGGGGAACCCTTGTGTTTTTTTGATGGGAATACAGACTGGTGTAGCACTGTGGAAAGCGGTATAAAGTTTCCTCAAAAAATTAAGAATGCACTGCTTTATGATCCAATGATTCCATTTCTGGGAATATATCTGAAGAACCCCAAAAAACTAATTCAACAAATATATTCACCCCCATGTTCATTGCAGCATTATTTACAATAGGCAAGATTTGAAAGCAGCCCAAGTGCCCATGAGTAGATAAACAAGCTGTGGTATTATACACAATGGAATACTATGCTGCTATAAAAATGAAGGAAATCTTACCTTTTGAGACAGTGTGGGTGGACCTGGAGAGTATTATGCTAAGTGAAATAAAGCAGTCATACAAAGACAAATACCATATGCTTTCACTTATATATTGAATCAAATAAACAAAATAATCTAACAAACAAAATAGAAACTGACTCAGATACAGAGAACAAACTGACCACTGTCAGAGGGGAGGGGGCTGGGTGAAAACATTGAAGAGATTAAGAAACATGAAGGGACCTAGAGAGTATTATGGTGAGTGAAATAAGCCAGCCAGAAAACGACAAGCACACCTGATCTCACTTATTTATGGTTTATCATGAACAAAATAAACTGTCAATCAAAATAGATCCAGAGACGTGGAAGTAGGAAAAAGACTGATAAACCTCAGAGGGATGGAGAGTGGGGGGTGGGAAGAGATAAACCAAATAACTTATATGCATATATTCACAACCAATGCACAAAGACATTAATGTGGGGACAGCAGGAGGGGGTTGGAAGTGGAGAGGAGGGCGTCGATGGGTGGAAAAGAGGGGAGGACATCTGCAATACTTTTGAGAATAACAAAAATAAAATAATAAAAATAAAAAACAATACAAAAAAACCCCACAATTCATAGACACAGACAACAGTATGGTAATTATCAGAGGGAAAACGGGGTGGGGGAAGGTAGAAGAGGGTAAAGGGGAAAGATAAATGGTGACAGAAAGAGATTTAACTGGATGGGAACACACAATACAATATACTGATGATGTATTTTAGAATTGTACACATGACAGCTATGTAATTTTATTAAGCAATATCACCCCAATAAATTCAATATAAATTTTAAAAAGACAGCTGTTAGACAAATCCTGCAAAAGTTTAATGGCATAGTTAATATCTAAAGGTGATATAATCCTTTTTTGTCATTAAAATATTGTTTTTTGTTTATATTCCATATATTATAAATACAAGTTATTTGTATCAGAAATAACATTACTAAGTTTAAAATGAAGAGAGTACGTTTTTTCTGTTTTTGTTCATGACAGAATTTTTCATGTATCTTGTATTTCCAGATGGAGGTGTCATTCTGAAAGTTGTTACTAGAAGTTGAGATAATTAACTGTGTTAAAAATCTGTCTTTACTTTCTTGATACTAAATATGTTTTGCTTATTTTAGTAAATTCTGTATACTTTTAAACTAAATTGTTTGACTGAAAGTATAAGTTGAATATTCTCACAAGCAAACTCATAAAAGCATTTTCCAATAAGCATTTGTTTTGGAATTCAGAATTCAACTTTATATCTCAACAATATCATGACATCTTTTCTTTTGAGGTCTTTCTTCATTTTTGCTTTTACTAGCTATACAAATTTCCATCTAAAATCATACAGGGGAGTTAGGAAAATATTTCATGGGTTTAAAACTAGACAAACTTATGGGTATTTTGTGAAAACAATTCTGAATCACGAGTAGGATCTAAATTCGAATGTTAACTTTTCCCAAAATATCAATCACTATGTATACTGGGAACAAACACTACAAGTTTATATTCACATTTTGGTTTATTATAAACAAGGCAGAGCAACTCATAACAGCCCACATTTTTTTCATTGATATTGAATTAAATCATTAGTAATATGCTTAAGAAAAAAAAAGTCTCAGTGAACAGTCCTGATATTAAGGACCACTGTTAAATTCTAGTTCAAGTAATTGGATATATTAGATGTTAGATATATGAATGGCTAAATATACAAATGGATGGCTATATGGATGGATAATCGATTGTTTCATCGATAGTTACATATACCAAGCGAAGGCAGAAAAAAAGGAGGGATAATTTAGTATGGTTTTAAATTTTCTATTAAATTTAACAGTGCATTTATATTTCTTAAGTTAGATATATAGAATATGATAAGGCAACTTTAAAGGTGCTTGTGTTTTTAATATAGTTAAATGTTAAAGACTGTAATTGTAATTTTCACAATATATCTTTAAATAGAATCTTCTCTAGAATGATGCTAGGGAACTCTCATATTTCATACATTTTTCAACTGGACACTTCTTAGTCATCAATAAGAATGCACCTGTGTATTTATAATGTAATATTCAAGGCCTTAATTATTATGTTATGGAATCTTAATAATTACTTTATTTACTCCACATAGAGACCAAGTTATGTATGGAAATTTAGTTCAATTAGGTCAGTCAACCCCACTAGATAAACTGCCATCAGGATCTTTCCATGAAAAAGAAGATAGATTAGGGTGGTGGTAGCCAGAATAAAAGGTAGAAGAAGATAGAGGAACAATGAGGAGAAGTTTGTGTTTCCTTTTACTCTATTTTAATCTTTGGTAAATAAGTTTTCCCAAGTAAACAAGGATGGTAATTTAATGCAAGAGAAACATCATTTTTGGGACACTGGGTGAGTTAAAGTTAGAGTGTGCTTTGCCAAAACCACTAGTCTGCTCTCATAAGACATCAGGCTAGAATCTGCGATCAGAAGAGAGGCTGTGTGTCCAAAGGGCCCATCTTCCTCTAGTTTCTCTTTCTGCTCCCCAATTCTCCTCTTATCTATTTCTGAAAATTTGTATCAAAATATTTTCCTCCCTCCATTCCTTCCTTCTTCTCCTTGTCAGTCCAGACTTCAGGGCTTTCCCTTGTCACAGAGTATAGTCTTGGCTGGCAGCTTCTTACTGAACCCCAGCTATGTGGTCTATCACAGTTCACGGCCCAAATCTAATTGAAATACACTGGTAGCATTGGCTAAATTTCACCATCGTTTGGTCTGCTGCATTAACATCTCTTAGGTTTAGCAACTTACCCTCACTCTTCTCATACTGTCACCTTTGTCATTTATCTCTGTCCTTCTTCTATCTTTTAAAGGTCATTTACAAGTCAGTAAATCAATATTTATGTTGTTTAATATAGAAACTTCTGAAAATGTCATCAAATAATTTTGTCAAAGGGAAGTTCTACCATACATAATGGAAGGTCATTAGAGAGTATTACGTTTGAGTTTGGCTGTCAGTGGGGACTATCTGCCACTTCTATGCTAAGTGTAAAAGAAAATTTGGAAAAGTAATTTATGTTTTATCCTAACATATTTGTATTTCTCCCTAAGTACTTTTCCCCCCTTATTATCAGTAGATAGAGTCCTTTAGAAAAACAATAGTCACGATTCCATTGAATCATACCATTGAATTGGACAATAATCTTTTCTAAGGTTCTGAATGTTTCTGATACTAATATATATATATCTTTTCACTGTGACCATGATGATGAAACTAACAGGAATGAACTAAAATGCCATGAGAGATGTTTTCCTTCTCATATTTATAACTGGAAATAACAATTCTGCCAAATTATTTATATGATAACACACTTTTGATGCATCATAGGAAATATATAAAGCTTAAACACAACAATAATGTCAACTTTGAGAAAAATTAATATTTTTAGAACTTATTTTGCATCTAAGTCCTTTTTGATGATGTCCAATGTAGTTTATCCTTCCAACCCTCAGTAGTTAAACTTTTTCCCAAAGCATATAAAGAAGCTGCAGATTCTAAACTCTATTAAATAGTTAAAAAGAAAATGAAGACTTAAAATAAGTTGGTGAAGGCTAAAACTCCACTTGATTTCTAAGGAGTAAATGTGATTACCTCCAGTAACTGCAAATAAGAAAACTGGGATATAAATCAAAGGAAAATTATTCCAAATTGATTGGATAATGGTGGACCTTTTGGCTTTCCTCAGCTGCTCAGAGAGAGGATCAAATTAGAGTCTGACTATGGTACTTGAAGTAGTTGTTGACAAAAGAAAACAAAATTAGTATAAAAAGGAAGTACAGCCCTGGCTGATGTGGCTCTGTTGGTTGGAGAGTCATCCCACACACCACAGGGTCGTGGGTTTGATTCCCGGTCACAGCACATGCCTGAGTTGTGGGCTTGGTCCCAGTCGGGGTGCATGCAAGAGGCAACTGATCAATGTTTCTCTCACACATCTCTCTCTCTCACAGATCAGTAAAACATATACATCCTTGTGTGAAGATTTAAAAAAAGGAGGTTGAAATGTCATCATGCTGCCTGTGGAAACTCTAAGTTGTTCTCTAATCATTTATATAAATTTTGTGCAACTATTTAAAATCCCAATAAATTAAAAATGAGCACTTACCATGGTGATTGCATAAACAAGGGTCACCTATGCTACCTCTGAGGTACAAAAAAGACTTTTTCTTTTAAAAAATCTTCCTAATTAGGTAAGGCAAGAAAAAATACACCAAACTATGATAGAATGTTGCCTGGCAACTTGTACCTTTTCCAGGAAAATTGCATAGTATTCTAATGGAGGACAAATGATTTTTATTCTGCTGATCAGGTAGATTATTTGTACATTAGTAGTTTTGTAGATTATTTGGTTGAAATAAAGATGTTGAATAACATATAAGAGTCAGAATCAGGAAAGCAGAAGGTGAATCTGCTGTTTCCATCTTCCTACAGGAAATGTCCCGATTCCATACTAATCCCATGAATATGAAAGTACGTAGAATTTTTACTCTAGCTGTTTCATAAAGATGGATTTGTCCAGGTAATTTCTCTATTCAGTACTGCCCTCTATTAAAATCTACAGTTTTACTCTGTATGATACTAATCTCAAACTACATGTTTTTCTATAATGGTACAATATCTACAAATAGCAATTTGTGACACAATTGAATTAAGTTTGCTTGTTAGCAGTTTTGTTCCTTTCATTTGAAAGGTGACGTGACCAAAGGAGTATGCTAGTTTGTAGATTGTGTTGGAAATTGGAAAAGGGGATAAGAATGATCTCGACCTCAAAATGATTCCTGTACCTCAATGAAATCATCTGACTGAAACCATAGCAAATAGGTGAATTTATACCTGTCATTTAGTATCTTGAGAAATTAGAGACTCACAATCTTGATATTTCTGATTGTTTCTGTATTTTTATAAAAGTACAGGCATAGGAATAAAATCACAGTCAGAGATGGAGGATATGTTTGCTAAATGCAATTAAAAAATACATAATTACCACTGAAGTCATTTAGCAAAAGAATGCATACCAGCTCTGCTTTGGGAGTCTGCACTTGATTTCCTATGAAAATTAATCGGCTATCAAACAATCTTCAGCCACTGAGGATGATTATGAAAAGGGAAGAAAATGCCCTTTGTGTAGGTGAAATGTGTCGTGGACTGTCATCGTAATATACCTCAGTGAAATGAAGGTTAATTCTGATGTACAACCTGCATGACAGTCATTATCAGTGAATCATGAAAATAAATTAAGGTACTGAAATAGATACGTTCTTCTCTCATACACAGTGGGTATCCTGTGAGGAATGGACAGATGAACTTTACAGATTATTATTGGAAAATAGTGTGGAATTCAATTAATACACCTAAAGACACCTTTATAGAGGGCAGCCATAATTTAAATGACAGCAGGAAGTAATTTTGCTGGATATAAGTCAAATTTTCAGAATTTCATGTTCTACATTATTAATTTTAAAAAATCCTTTAAAAACAATGGTTCCGTTTGCTAAAAGAAGTGGACCCTTTGTTCAAAGTTTCCTTAAATTGAAATAATTTTACATAACTATTTTGGCCTTTTCTTTGTAAAATTAAGCCTTATTCTTATTGAGAATTGGAATAAATCAGTTAATATGTCCCTTAAATATTCCCTGTGTTTTTCAGTATTAGTGACTCCAGATTTCTTATAGATAATAAAATAAGCTCTCTAAATTTGTTCTCAAAAGCAAATAGATGATAACTTTTTTATGTGGAAATTCTAGGAAGAAAATAAATTGAGGCACCTAAAGCATAGAGTAAATGGCAACCTTCAACAATAAAGGTTAGATTTAATCCAAGCAGGCATCTGACAAGCTGCTGTACACGTTGAATCCATATCAGTGTGACCCTACTACAGACCTCCTTTATCCATTAATCTACACTTCTTTTAGCAGAGAGTTAAATTAGCTCACTGACAGGGCATTGCCTGCTGATTAGCGTACATCATTCTGTAGAGCAGAAATAAAAGATTCACCCTCCTTCATTTAACTCCTCTGTACAAATGGTGCTAATTTTCCATCTTTCCAAAAGCAACAAGTTCGTATTTAGGTTACATTGAAGCTTTGGCTTCATTATTGACATTTTTCAAAGTATTTAATCCAAACCCTGTACAGAGAAAAAAGAAAGCACCACTGTGTGTGTGTGTGTGTGTGTGTGTGTGTGTGTGTGTGTGTAAATCAGCTTAAGTATAAGTTAGTACATTTAAGTGACTCTTACTATTAATTGAAAAAAATCAAATCTGTTTTTACCAATTAACTCGTGTTATTTTCTTACCCCAAAAATCCAAGCAAAAAATATTTACTGTGGTATAGTTATTGGCAATGGATTAAAATTGTCTTTATTATTTTAAAAAGGAAGATAGGATTACAAATTGGAGAGGGACACTTTTCTGGAATATCATTTATAAAGATTATTTGTTTCTTTGTTTTTAATGTATCTATCATAAGAACTATGCTGAAGGTAATGATCAATGCCAATTTTTTTTTTAAGATAATAGAAAAAAGCCCACAAAATATTTTAAAATTCCAAGTAAAAGTTAAATTATTTAGTTCGATTTGGTGAAGAGATGCAGAATACTTTAGAGAAAATAATATCTAGGACACTGAACAATTATGTATTTTAAATATTCTCTTGAGAGATCATGCATTTTGGACAAAGTAAGTTCAACTACTCTCTATCATTAAATGCATTTAAATGTTAAACCTAATAAAACTCATGCCACTTTCATTCCTAATCACACAATTTCCTATAATATTTTATGCACTTAGCTAGCATAGAAATGACCTCTAAAGTCACTAGTTAGGCAATAAATGTTATATATCATTCTTTTATAGCAAAATGTTTAAAATTGTGACTTCTTATTTAGATTAAATGCCCATTTTTGTGTTTCTATTAATCAATATTTGTTTAGAAAGTGAATTTGGAGTTTGGTAGGTGGAAGGAGGAAAAAATAATTACTCAGACATCTCTAAAAGGCAGTGAATTTAGGAAGGTTAAATAATTTTGGACTTTGTTAGCCTACTTAACAGCATTATGTAATTATTTTGTACACTGTTATTTTCATAAACCCCAGTTCCTCAAGAAAACAATATTTCTAAGAAGAGACTCTAGTTTCACTGAACACTGATTTGACAGTGATACCTTTTATAGATAGTATTTTCAGCAATGATGTACAATTGTGGCACCTTTTCTCTGCGCAAAAGCATGCAAAATATTCGAGAATACCCTGTTCAAAAGTTGGAACAGGTAAATTCTTTTAAAATCTTACCATCTATATTAACGGACCCTTTAAAACTCCATATATGCTTCAGTTTGATGTTTTCAACCAAATGAGACGACAGCAAAATCGGAAAGGAATAATAGCACTGAGGATCATCTTGCCCCTTGAATCTCCTGCTAGACACAGGAGCAAAATTAACGCGCTGGAGCCATCTTCTGACTGCACGCAACTGCGACATCTCACAATGGACGCTACGTTAATAAGTTAGGTGGCCAGGAGCTCCCACAGACACGTCAAGTTTTTATATCCTATTTCTTTTCCCTAATGACCTACCTTAATAAGTACTACACTTTGGTCCTCTCCTGTCTCCTTTCCCTCTTTCCGAATAGAAGCAGAATGCAATTATTTGGATTTGAGTTTCATTTGTGACAGACTCTAAAAGAGAGCTGTCTGAGTCTACACAGGCAAAGAGATCCGGTGAAAGGAGGTAATTATCCAGAATTTCAGGCCCCAAATTTCACAAAGAGAACAAAATTCTTATCTGCCATTGGGAAAGGGGAAGGAGTCAATCTGATTGACCCAGACTGAAAGATTTCTGAAGTTAATTGCTTTATTGAAGAAGAAAAAATATTGAAAAAAAAAACAAGTCTTATTTTAGAGAAATCTTCCTACTCTCCATTATGTCTGATTTCAGATGTATTTGAAAACTATTAAAACATGTTAGCAGTGAACAGCACAAGAAGTAACTGAGTAAAACACTATACTGTGGACCAAAGTTAAAAAGCATATCTCCTGCTCAGTCCCCAATTCAGAGAGCCACAACTTTGACTATTTAACCTTTGAAAATAAGCAAATTTAGTTTTTACTAACATTCAGAGTAGATACATATTGGCATAAAGCCATTCCCAGAGAATATTTGCTTGAACCCTCCTCCTCCTGATATACGTGTAAGAATGAGAGCTGAGAGAAATACACACAAATGTGCCCTTTAGGATATTGTGACCCCAGCAATATATTTCTCTTTATGATGTCAAATATTTGATCAATTACTCTGCACATACAGCATCTGCAAAATGTTTTCAGTATATTTCTATGAAATGTAGAAAATGTTAACATTGTAAAAAGAGCTTGCTATTAGACATTATTGATGAAAAATACTCAAAGAAGTCTGCTTAAGCCCTAGCCAGTGTAGCTCAGTGGTTAGAGCTCTGGCCTGGCACCAAAGAGTCTTGGGTTCAATTCCCCATCAAGGGCATGTGCCTGGGTTTCAGATTTGATTCCTGGCCCCAGCTCCAGCTCAGGTTGTCCCAATAGGGATGTATGCAGGAGGCATCAATTGATAAGTCTCTCTCACATCGATATCTCTCTCTCTCTTTCCCCCTCTCTCCCTCCTTTACACTCTGTCTAAAAATCAATGAAAAAAATTATCCTCGGCTGAGGATTAACAACAAAAAACAGAAGTCT